>PVJN01003260.1:0-104042 GCA_004026805.1 Lasiurus borealis
GTACATGGTTCACGCTTCCCTTCCTGGAATCCCACAGAGATATTGGGGGTGAGTCCCAGAGGAAGGTGAGCAGTCAAGGCTGCTGAGCAGATGGTGAAGCTGATGGCCCCACCAGCAGCCTGCCTCCCTCTCTCCAGGAGCCAGCAGGGCAGTGGGGGGACCTGGGCTTTGCCACTAAAACTGATCTCATAGCAGAGCAGCTGCGAGGCTGGGCCGAAACCGGAGCTCCGAGTCCAAGGACAAAGCATGCACAGGGAAGCCAAGCCTCTTCCCTCCTCCCTACCTTCATCACGTTTCCTCTTCTCGCCATTGGAGCGAGGGATCCCCAAGATCCCGTTGATGGAGTAGGATCCCACTGGATCATTGGAGGCGCTGGAGACAGGAGGGGAGGCCGTACTGGGAACTGGTTGAGAATAAGGAGGAAATGCCATCAGGAAAGCAGTTGTGATAGCAGGCCAAAGCCCCAAGCCTGGGGGCAGAGAGAAGCAGAGGGAGTAAGGAGGGATGGGGAGCTCAATTCCCCTTCTTCCTCTGAGGTTTAAGAGAGAAGGCATGGCTACCTACATACAGAGCCCGCTCTTCACTTCTGTCAGCCCTGGACTGAGTGGTGACCAGTCAACCCAAGCCTTCTCTGCAGACCTAGAAAGGTCACCGGTGCCCTGAACTCACTCCCCTGAAGACGAATGGAAACCCAAAGCTGACTCAACCTAAAAAGTGACTCAGCAGTCTTGTAGTGAGCACAGCTCCTAGGAGGCCTCCTCGCACAGCTCGTTCAACCCCTGGGACCAGGAAAACCCTAAACAACCTGCCTTTCACTGCCTCTTAGTCTCCTGGGCCGAGTTTTTAGCAATCCTGATTTAGAGTCTATGGCTTTCTAAGATCTCTGAATCCCTAGGAGATACAAGAATGGTCCTGATGTTCTCCAGGAGTGCATAGCTCTTCTCTCCCAGTTGCTTCCGGTCTTGAAATCACTTGAGAAGTTCCTCATTCCCCACTCCAGGCACAGACTAGTGAACACATTCACTCTGTAATGATCTACTCAGGTACAGCCCAGCCCAACCCTCCTTCCTAGCACATACTGTAATACAGGCCTAGTAAACAACAGATCCTGCCAACTCCAGGAGGGCTGGGCCTGCCATTCTACTTCCTGCTGGTCGAGATAGCAGGGGACAGCTGCCAAGAGGGGCAACAGGAAAAGTTTGGTAGCATCCCAGCTCCTTAATACCTGGTACCAAGCAGCCTGGGCCAAAGGGAAGACTGAAGGATTGGGGGTGTGGGGTGGTGGTAGGAATGTTAGCAGGGGTTTTGGTATGCCTGGGTCATGTCTCTGTAAGACCATGAGCAAGGATCCATAAATAAGGATGTTGGAGAGAGGCAAAGAGTTACCAAGTAGACGACAAAAACAGAGATCAAAATAGACAGGCTATGAAGAGGGAGGGACAGAGACAGAGAAACAAACCCAGAGCCTCACATACAGAGATGAGGAAAGAGAAAGAAGAGAAAGAGAAAGGGCGGGGGGTGGGGGGCAAAGGAGGGAGAGAAGGGAAGAAAAGAGAATAACTTTGGAAATAAAAAACAAAACAAAAATGGAATAAGATAGTAGATATGAAAAAAAGAGAGGGACAAGTAGGAAGACAGGATCAGATAAAAAAGATGGAGAAGGAGGAAGGGAAGGAGAAGCTATGCTAAAGGGGAAGTATTAATAGGGAGGAAGGGGAGGAAGGAGATAGATATGGAGAGAGGGGTAGGGATCCCAGTGAGCTAGTCTCTAGGAGCTCAGAGAGAGTGCAAATTGGGTGGGGGGGGGGAGAGTTCCAGGGAGGAGCTGCATATCCAGCTTTCTCAGGTGGGGCCCTGATCCCACCCCTCCCCCCACGGCAGCTTCCCTGAGCCCTCTTACCAATGGTGTGGCCAGGCGCAGACACTCCCGTCCCAGCTCCATCCGGTGTTGGGTGAAAAGGCTGCTGAACTTTGGTCCGGATGATCCTGCAACAGCATCACGACAGCATCACACATCACATGCCCCTCCTCCCCCAGCAACTCTAGCACAGACCTGCAGAGGCCAGCCCCTCAGCTCCTTCCTCGTTCATCTGCTCCCTGCACCCCTGCCCTCACTGACTGCTACAAGGCATGCTTTCCTTCCTGTTTGCTCTGCGGAGCGGCCAATCAGCCACACGCAGCTCTGGGTGGAGGCCGTCTGTCTGCCTCTGTCCTGCCATGTGTGCATCATCAGAATTGCAGCTTGATTTTTGGTAGCAGGTACTGGGCAGCAGAATGAGTAGAGCACAGCACCCTTCCCCTTTGTGGGGGTGGGGACTCCCCCCTTCCCCTTTCCTAATCACATACAAATCTCTTCCCGGGAGCAGGACTCCCTAGAGCTGAAGATCATTGTGGAGCTGGCTCTCCTATTGGGGCTGTACCACACGACTCCGGAGTTGAGGGAGGGGGCGAAAGTTCCCCATTTGCTGAGCCAAGGAGAAGTAACCAGGGAAGGGCTACATTACAGGTGACCCTTTTGTCCCCAGGATTCCAACACAGCACATGGTCCCTTTACCAGAGGTCAGGCCCTGAACAACCTCTCACCTACTACTCCTTCCCTGCTCAGCTCGCTGGCCTGATGGCCTCCTTTCCTGAGGTCCTACTTGGATCAGAGCTTCTTCACCAGACTAGTTTCAAAGCCTGGTGCCCCCCCCCCCCCCCGCCCTTACTGTGCACTCTCGGGTGAGTCTAACAACCCAGGACTGGGGATGAGCTGGCTTGTCAGTGATCGAAGGACCAAGGGCTTTGTGATCCCTTCTTGCTCTGCTAAGAGCAAGGCCAACCTTGGGGCCAGGACTGAGCAATGCTTCCTTCCATTCACTGGCGCCATTGGGTGCCCTGGGAAGCCATTTTTCCAACAGTGTTGCTCCTCCCTGCAGAAATGTGTGTGGTCCAAGCTTACTTCAACCAGCAGGTAAGTCATAAGCCATGAGTGCGTCCTCTCTAACCAGCTTTTCCTGAGCGCTGCCAGGCAACAGAAATAAGGCCCTTGCCTGAAAGTGCTGGATAGAAAGTTAGGGAAGGAAGACACACGCTCAAAGAAAGCTAAGTAACTCCGAGGGGGCCAAGCTGTAAGGGCCAAAAGGAATCATCCCCCTTTCGGGCAGGGTAATTGGGAGAGAAGACACTTTATGTAGCGCTTCAAAGCAGAGTGGGGCCAAACATTCAGATACGCAGAGGAATGAGAGGCACAGAGGATGGTGCATAGGGCACTCGGCTACATGGCCGTGGCTCCAAGCCCTGCTTCTGACTCTGCATAGCTTTGGGCTCATCATGCTACTTCTCTGGGCTTCAGGGTTTTTTTGGTTCATTATGTTTAGCCTAAAAAGCTTAGACTACAGCAAGCATGTCAAAGTTGTGGCCAGCAGGCCACATGCCTCATATATATTGAGGCATGCAACCGCCGACTTCGAGTTTGACATGCTTGGACTACAGAATTTCTAAGGTCTCTTTCTCCATTAAAAAAACATGATTCTAAGATGAGCAAAGAAGCAGAGGGTGAAACATTATAATCAGGTGTTGGAGGGGGGTAGAATCAAAGCATGGGAGCCAATGAGCCTGATGTCTTAGGGGCTCATGCCCAGACCGGTCAGCCAGAACAGGGGAGGTATGTAAGGGAGGAGAGGAAATAAGGCTGCAAACTTGGAAGTGATGAGCATTGTGATTTCCCGCTTCTATGATGTGCCAATATTATATGCAATTCATATCGCTTATATACACGAGTGTTAATTCTCACAGCCTCCAAGGTGTATACTATTATCCCCAATTTGCAGGTTGAAAACCAAAGCTGACAGAGTTGTTAAGCAGCTTACTGGAGATTACAGTGCTAGTTAGGGTAGAGTTCGAATTCAGTCACAAAAGAATATGCTTTTGTCACACTTGCGCCAATAAATGGGAACCAGGTTGAGAGGGTCCAGGCCCACGAGAGATTTCTAAACTAGAGGGGACACATACAAACTGATTCTGGCAAAGCAGTATAGAGTCAGGAGGTGATGAGGGCTGATCTCAGGAAAGAATTCACAAGATTTTGGTGAAGGCAAAATGGCCAGGAGTTGGAAATTAATTGGAGTCTACCATAGCTCTAGAGACCCAAGTCTGGTAACTGAAAAGCTGGTGGTCTGTACCACTGTCAGGAAGAGGGATGCATGTGGGGATGTTGGTCCTAGACATGCAGCATCAGGTGGGGGGGGGGGGTCCAGGTGGACATGCCCACACTCAGCTGACATAGCAGATTGGATTTAGAAGGCTGTCAAGGAGAGGAGTGTTGAGAAGTTCAAGAGGCCTGAGGAGTCGACACCCTTTTCAGAGACTGGGAAAAGGAACCTGACCTTGGCAAGGGGTCAGAGCTGGCCACACAGGAAAGGGCAGAACCAGGATCCGCAGTTTCACCGAACTCAACGGAGAAGAATGTTTCCATAAAGAACTTAACCCACGGTGTCAACAGCGACATGAGGATTGGAGGGAATTGGGAAGTAGAAGGGGCGTAGATTTGGGGATTTTAGTGACTATACTAATGTCCTTGGGGAGAGCAATATAAACAAAGGGAAGGAGCCAGACAAAAAAAGGTTAGGAAGTGAGTAGGAGGAAAAGAGAGAAAAGTGTGGGAGTCAGGGCAGTGAGTGGAGGGAAGGCTTTTTAAGGTAGTGGAGACCTGGATAGGTCGTTAGGGTGAGGAGGAAAAGCCTGTGAAGAGGGAGTGATTGAAGCTGGCTAAGAGACTGTGAATGCTGGTGAGAGCAAGGCAAAACAAGAAGAGAACGGGATGGAGAACACAGGGGAGGAATTGAGGGAGTCAAATGCTTTGAAAAGGAGCTTTTTTCTCTTTGCAGAGCAAGAAGGCAAGGTCATCTCCCAAGAGTTGGGGGGAGAGGGAACGTGTTTGGAGCATAATCACTATGGGAAAGACTGGAGTAGCTAATGGCAGTGTAGACTGGTCTACAGGAAAGGCCTAGAAAGAGGTGGAGCAGTTCAGAGCAGCTGCTGCTAATTCATTCTGGGATCTCCCTGACGGGTGGGTGGCTCTGGCTTGAGGGCCAATGGGCTCTGGACTAAGGAAGCCTCAGAGCTGGGGCTGGATGAGACAGTAACGGCTGGCCTTGTGGGGTTTCTGTCTTTGTGAGCCAGCGCCTCTGACCCCTGGGGCACAGGTGCAGACTTAGCTGAGGCAGCAAGGGATGGAAAAGCACTCCTCCATGACAGTGGCTCGGTGGTGCCTGGGAGAGGAGCTGGCGGGCTGCCCGCTGTGAGTGACTCACTGATATTCTTGGTGTGCATCCGTACCCTCTGGGCTGTGGGCATTTGCAAGATCCAGAGCTGATCTCAGGGAATTTAAGAACTGGGATTGTGGAGACCTGATGGTCAGCCATTGCCCTCCTGCATCTCATACACAAGCCGACAGCTCACAGGAATATCACGAGAGGTTAAAAGGATGGCGAAAAGCAGTTGCCTTGGGTGACTGCTTGATACTATTTCCCCCAGTTCCTCCTCCTCTTCCTCCAATTCGTTTTCATTCTTGGCCCTACAGACAGCCAGACACCTCTGTGGCATCCAGGGTCTCAGGCAGGTTTGGCCTGAAAAGTCAAGTAAATCCAGTATAGGGGTCTCTGGAGGGTGCGGTCGGGAGCCCTGGAGAGCACATCTCTATAGATGGGGGCTAGCAGATGCTATTTCATGTTTCCGGAAAGACTGCCCTGTCAGGGTGCCTGCTCCCTGCTTCTTTTTCCAGCATGCTTTTTCCCACAGGGGTGTTCTTTCTCCACTAACTTTCCTGGAACCTCCAATGCTCTGGGGGACTTCAGGCAGTTAGCGTCTCCCACACCCACAGGAGTATGACTAGAGCAAAGGGAGAAAGGGCTCAGTCTGAGTCCCAGCTCTGGTTACTTATTGCCTTTGAAACCCTCGCAGTTTCTTATTCCCTCACCTGTATAGTAAAATAATAGTACTATTTACTTCCTAGGACTATAGTGAGGATTAAAGGTGGTAACGCATGTAAAACAATTAGTGTGATGCTGGCTCAACAAGTGCTGGCTATCATAACAACAACAAACAGTAGTAGTATTCCCACGGGTGACCCCTAGGCCTGGCTGTTTTCTATTTAGAGGCTGAGCCAGGTGCAGGCAGGAGGCCTCCCAGCCCAGCACGCCCCAGTCTGGTCAATGCAGCTGCTACGAGACACTGAGAAGACAGGAAACAGCAGCAGCAGGTGTCATAGCCTGACCCAAAAACAGGTTGCATCAGAGAAGACTGGGGACCCCTGCCTGGGGGTGGATCTGTAGACAATATGAGCAGCAGCTTCTTCTGGACCCAAGAGATACCCGGTTGAGCTTTACAGTAAAGGATGACAAGGCAGGTGGGATCGCTCCGTCTTGGGTAAATTCCCAGGAAGCCTCCAGCTCCCACCAAGAGGAGAGGGGACCAGTCTAGAGGCTCTGTGAGTTAGAAGGAAAGCATGTAACCGGTCGCCTAGTAATAGTTTGTTAAACTCGTGAAGAAACACAGAAGCCCTGGACATGCTAAGAAAGCAGTGGGGACATGCTTAATCCTTCTCTGGCTCTACCCCCTCTCCTTCCTCCTTCTCTCATCCTTTCTTCCGTGTTTCACTCTTACTCTGCCCCTCTCTCTGTCTCTCTTGTCTGTCTGTCTGTCTGTCTGTCTGTCTCCTTGCACCCTGAAGTCCCAGCGTGGCTGCGTGAGTTTATTGATTTCTGGGAGCTGGGGGAAAAGTGGGAGGCAGGGCTGGGGTGCAGACTCAGGGATGGAAATAGAAGGCTATAAATTATTTGTGACAGGAAAGCAATAGTGGCAGAGTGCTGAGCACAAGTCCTGTGTCACTATTAGATTCCTTTTAGCCCGATGACACTGTAAAAAAGGTTAAGTGTCTGCTGGAATCGTACACCTGGGGGGCCGGGGCAGCCTGGGAGCAGAACAAGCCAGTGAGAGCAGGTATATCAATTCTCCAGGCCAATAATATTCCTCTCATTGATCGCCACGCAAAGTTCAAAAATCTCATTACAGCCAGGCAGACCGGGAACTTTTTACAAATCAATAGAATGATATAATGTATGTATACTTAGTACAAATGTATCTATTCATCTATCCATCCATCCACGGTCCGCCTCAGGGTTTCCAAGTTAACCTACCCATCATATTAGCTTATGTTATGTATGATATTATACTGCATTAGATTATATGATAATAAATGGTGTGCAAAAACTCCCCGAGGCAGAGACAAGAAGAGGACCTATTAGCATGGCAGTGACCTCAGCTCACCTTGGAGGGAGTTTAGGTGGCGGTGTTTCCAGGACCAGGCTGGCTGGGATTCCCAAGAGCAGTGTGCTTCCTCGGTGGAGGTCCCAGTAATAAAAACAATTGCACTAAATATCCTCCATGTGCCAGGCAATGGTCCAAGCGCTTCCAACAAATGGTTCACTTAATCCTCACAACAAACCATTTTACAGATCAGACATATTATAACCTGGCCAAGGTCAACCGTTTAATAAATGGCAAATCCCAGGTGTGAATTCAGGTAGACGAAACCAGGACCCATACTCTTACCCGCCAAGCATACTGCCTCCGGGAGGCAGATACCCAAAAGTCCCCAATCCAAACTCCTAAGTTCTAGTCCTCTGGTTTTGCTGTGTTCTGCGAAACAAAGGTAAGGAGCTTCGGCATTCCCCTCGATAGAATGGGAGGACTAACACCTGCTCACCAGCTGCTGACAGTGCCATATACACAGGACCTCCGAGCGCCTCCCCGTGAAATCCTGTCCAGCTGCCTGGGACAGACCGCCTTCTCCAGGCAGAATAGAAGGTTCTGCCCATGGCATCCCCCCATCAGTAACCGTCCTCATGCGTAGAACCCTCATGTTCACTTCCAAGTGGAACAGCAGGCTTAGCCCGGGGCTCCGTCATTTCACTGGATTGCTCAAAGGGTCTCTGAAGCAAGATGTCAAGCATCTTCATTCATGTGTCATAAACAAGTGTAAATCACTTTAAATTATCCCGGGGTAAATAGCTCACTCACTTTCGAGCTTGTGCAGAAAATGTTTCCCTGGTAGGAGGAAAATCCTCCCTGGTTTGGTAAATGAAAGGAACTCCAGTGCAGAGAATGGTTCAGACTAGCTGGCCCCACAGCACGCTGGGCCACAAGAGTGGTAGGAAGGACCTCTACCAGTGACTTCATAGGTATTATTAGAGGCTGGCTCATTCTGGAGGACAAAACAATATTTGCTTCAGCAAAGGATATTTTGCCCAATGAATGCAGGTAATTGTTTCAACTCGGGCCTTTTGAGAGCTGCCAACATCAGGCATTTGTCCCTGGCTCAGCCCCAAGGCAAGTCAGAGCAACGCAGATAGCTGGAGAGTTCTCACGGCAGAACCTCAGGCGAGGTATCAGAGATCATCTAGGAAAATTTCACCTCTCCCCAAAATGGTTTCTACCTCTCCCTACTCCTGAGAACTCAAAGGAACTGGAATCTCCCTTTTGAACATTCCAGGAACTGAAAGGGTGACATTTACTACCTCCACCCCACAGAGGAAATAGCATCCACCCTGCCCACCCTACCGGCCGCCCCGAAGTGCTGCACGTAAACTCCTTCCTGAGGCTTCTGCTTTGCTATTTGTGCAGAGTTTGGAGTTGTCTGCCTGCACCCACTCACATGCCCTGTGGGTTTCAGCTTGGACAGCTGACCATATGTCAGGCAGGGTTCTATGCGTGAGAATGGTTACTGATGGGGGATGCCATGGCAGAACCTTCTATTCTGCCTGTAGGAGGCTGTAACTGGAATACACCGGTTCCAAGGTGAGCAAGGTTCCCCCCAAATGTACCAAGAGCTTCTGCCTCACATTGCTTCTCAGAAGTCAAAACTGAGCCCCAAGAGATGAGAGTCCAACTATAAAGCTTGCAGAAGGGTTTCCTCAAACTACTGTCCATGCACTGCCTGTATTAGCCTTCCCTGGGGTGCGGGCTAAATGCAAATCCTGGGTAACGTCAGACCTCCTGTTCAGAATTTCTGATGTTGGTCAGGCCCAGGAACCAGTATTTAAGCAAATTCTCCACAAATTATTCTTAAGCTCTCTAATATTTGAGAAGACGACCTTCCCCCAGAGGGTGAGAAAACCATCCTTGTGGTTAGCAGGCAAGCCTGGAGAGAGCAGGGAGTAAGTCTTAGGGAGTTAAGAATACTTAGGGTCTTTACTCATACGTCTAGCAGTCGACATTTCTCCCCATCTGCCAATCCTGACTCCAAATGACACTGTAGCCAAAATTCAAGAAGCTCTCAATTCCTCTGTGGAAACTACATAGGTTAAAAATAAAAATAATTTCAAAATAGTTTCTGGTACGTTCCAGGAGGCGAGATTCCCAGTGAATCCTTTAGATACTGGGCATATTTTCCGAATCAACGTCGCCTTCTAAGACTGGCACCGAGGGCAGTAATCCTTCCCCGGCGTGTCCCCGGGAGCCCAGGCCAGATACAATTTACTGGGCTAGATGGGCCATGGGGCTGGCCCAAGGGGGCCATAGGGATGGTTTAGATGATGAATGGTAAGCATATGGATTGATTTAACTTCAAGATAGGCATAGGTTTAAAAATTAAGGGGCAATGTGTTTAACTAACCATTTGGAAACCAGTCTGCAGTGCATGCCAAGCCCAGAGCCGTGACCAGACTAGCTCCTCTAGTCACTGGCCGCGCCCTCATCTCTGAGAGCTTCCAGGCTAGGGGTAGGGTTCGCCTGCTGCCTCTCACACACATTCCCGCCGGCCCTGGGAGCTCCAGAGGCCAGAAGACGGCCTGATGTGATGAAGGATGCTCCTGTAGACTCACTACTGGGACTAATTTCTCCCTGTCCCTCCTCCCGCATGCCTCCTCCCTCCAAGCAGAGGGAAGCCTGGAGGAAGTGCCTTTTAGAAGCAGCAGGGGTGGGGCCTCCTAGAGATATCCTGGCCTACCCTGCCTCCAGCCCCACCCCCTCTCACCTAGTTAACTCCAGCTTTCAAAAACAATGCATGGTTTCTCTCTCCGTCCACCTAAAAGAATGTGCTGTGGCTAACACCTATAATTGCTTCCTATTAGCTACAGGATAAACTCAAAATTCCTCAGCCTTGCCTTCAAAATCTCTCCTAATCTGGCTTTCTAATCTATGTCTCTGTCCCCTCTTCCACTCAGGGTCTTGTATAGAACTGAAACCTTTTTTCTTGCTTACTCAATTCACACTGGACCTTCCCCGAGATTGTGAGCTCTATAAGGGCAGATGTCATGCTTAGATTTCTCACCACTGTATCTGTATCACGTAGCAGCAGTGCCCGGAATAATGTGAATATTTAAAGATTATTTGTTTAGCAACAAATGTTACTATTAATAATAACAATAACATAATATTAAGGGATATAGTGAGCTAATACATGTTTATTATGTACCAGGCAGTGAGCTAAGCACTTCCCATGGATTATTTAACTTATTTCTCTTTTCTATCAATGTGGGAGTTGAGGTTCAGAGAGGTTATGTAACTTGCCCCAGGTTACACAGCTGTTAAGTAGCGAACCCAGGATTTAAACCTGGGAGTCTAACTTCAGACCCCATGCTGCTAACCGCTGGGTAGAATAAGTCAATCATATCAAGAACAGATGGAGAATCCATGAGAGGCTGGGGCTGAATAGAAGAGCTGCATGTAATAATAAGAAAAATAATATCCATCATTTATTTCATCTTCACTATATGACAGGCATTGTACCAAATGCTCTTTCTCATTCAAATCCTAACTACAACTCTATCAAATAGGCATCTCTCTATTATACCAAGGAGACAACAGAGAGGTTAAGCAACTTGCCCCAAGTTCACGGGCTAAATAGCACTGGAGCCAGACTTTGGGTCCGGGCCTGTGACCCCACTATCTGTAGGTTGAACCATATTACATCTTCTGGAAATAGGAGTTCTTTGTGTTTATTACCTATTTGGGAATGAACAAGTTTTCCCTTCAGTCTTTTCACATCCATGATCTAGACAACTGAGCAAATGTATATGTAGATAATTAACAGAAATTGTATGTAGCCATGATCCTAATTGTATGTAGCCATGATTCTAAAGATGCTGACCCTCTCCTTTACACATGCCATAGTTGTATTTGATAAGCATCATACCTGCGTTACAAAAGAACCATAATTTTAGGTTAAGTGGTCTGGTGGCCATGTATTTTATATGCACTGGTAGATCTGGTTGTAGATTTTCCAAATTCTCTGTAATATCTAGCTTTCAAATCATGTACATAATTATGTGGAGATAATGCATAAAATGTGTTTCTCAGTTTCTATGTTCCTAGCAACTATTCCTATGATTAGTGTGTCTTTATATTCATGTCTACTCTAATGCATTGACCCAAGATTTATAATACTGGATGTATTTATTGAAACCATCTTCATGAATTTCTGCCCAGTTAACGCTTATTTCTGTCAAATATGTAAGCCACAATCACACATGACTCCACACTCATCACTGTTCCCTTCCCAGGGTGTCTGAGATGCTCACATCACAATCGTGTTGTTATATTGGTCCATGTACAGTATTGATGGGCATAAATGTGCATTTGTATACCTGTGTGTCTTTCTCTCTATGGCCAGGATGGGGTGAGGGTAGAATGATGTGGAAATGAGAGACTTATTAAATTCCAAGTAGATATGCAATAAATTTCATTGATTTTATAAACTCCAACTTGTCTTCTGTCTCCTTCCATTCTTTATCCTGGGGGCATTGCAACAAAAACCTATTTTAAATACCTTTACTTCCCCCACCCCCTCCCCAAAAAAGTGTCAATATTTTATTTGGATTTTTAACTTCGCTCCATAACAGTTGTTTGACCTCCTGACTCGCGCGAGTCACATAAATTCTGGGACTTTATTCAGGAGCCATGTTCCTGCTATTGAATAAGCAATTTGGGAGGGTGAATTAATGACTTGTGCTGTTGCTGGAAAGTCCCTGAAGAAATATTAAAATTGCTTGCAGACTGAATCGATACTCAGTGAACACCCAGCAAGAGGGCTTCGATTCTGGAATGACCACAGAAGGCAAGGCTTGCTGGAAGAAGGGGAATTCCGGCACCCAGCTGGGCAAGCCCCCTCCTTGCCCACCCCCACCTTTCCCTCCATCCCTGGAGCTCTGTCATTTTCAGTAACAGCAAAGTCTGATTAAACCCCAACCAGGACAAAGCTAATTTGTCCTTTCTTGCAAAGCAGGCTCCGGGGACAGTTTACTCTCTTATGAGCAACGAGAGCCTGGAGGCATGTTGGAGGTGATGGTCTGGACACACATCCACCTGCTGGAGAGACAGGAGGGCACTGCTTCCTGGCAGGCTGTGCTGTGCTTGGGGATCAGGAGGGCACTGGCTTTGGGGAGGCTGGGGCCGTGACCATTTTGTGCCAGGTACACAGAAGGGTTGGGTGTTGCACTGCTGACTCCATCTCTTTGTGTGTTTGACTGGTGCTATCACTCAGATGGCCATATGATTTCAGCCTTTGTGTACAGGTGTGCCTGTGGGATGGAAAGTTGGAATTGTGTTGTGTTATGGTGTATTGCATTGTGCCATTGGCAGCTGGCTTAAGGTTTGTTACTTGGTGTTTTGTGGTATTGTATTGAGGCGACCGCACTTTATGTAACACTGAGTTAGAGGAATTTAAGTATTGTTTGGTGGCAATGTCCATGTTTCTGCTTTGAATTATTGTGTTCGTTGATCATATCAGCATCCTTTTTTTTTTCTTCTATAATGTATGTCTCAGAGATTAGGTTAATGGGTGTCTCCTTGGTGATGTGAGTTGAGTAATGATGTTGGATCTGGGTGGTGGTGTATAATTCGGTAATTGCTTTCTCCGTGTGGCTGTGGGTGAGAGAGCCCATCCTTTAGCTTTTTAAAGCTTCTGGCTTTGTCAGAAGGAATATTCTAGAAATGCAGAATGAATCTCTTCTTGACCAAATGCACAGTTCTATTCTTCTTGGAAGCAAACTCCCCCTGCTCGATGGAACAGTTCTGACCTTACCCCGCTAGCACAGGCCCTGATGCCACTCTCCCTACATCTGCCTAATTTGGAGAATTAAAGCCCTCCGCCAAACCCTATGCCTGGCAATAGTCAAGATCCCTGATGGGGCTGGAGGAGGCTAGATGGGAGAAAACTCCCCAATTCCAACGGGAATAACAACATAAACTCTGGTTCTAAGAATCCAGAGTCTGCTCCACTCTGTAGCTCTGGCCACCAGCAACTTC
This sequence comes from Lasiurus borealis, assembly GCA_004026805.1. Lineage (NCBI taxonomy): Eukaryota > Metazoa > Chordata > Mammalia > Chiroptera > Vespertilionidae > Lasiurus > Lasiurus borealis. The sequence goes on from PVJN01003260.1 coordinate 13,288, forward strand.
TTCCTCCCTAATATCCACAGATGATATAGCTCAGCACTCACAAAGCCACACACACACCATGGAAGAGAACAGGAAAAAGTGCTAAGCATGTCTTTCTATTAAGGCTCAGGATCTCTGTTCAGAACTTGTAAGTAAATGCATGAATACATTGCTGGGCATGAGATGCAAAATATACAGAGCTCCCCAAAAGATTACACATGCCTGCATTTCCTTTGATCAAAAGTTGATATGAATTGTGAATTAGTGCATAAGCACATGTGCCTCAGAGCCAGTACTACATGGGTTCAAGTCCCAGTTCTATTACTTAGCCTGTGGCCTGAACAAGTTATTTAACTTCTCTTTATTCTTTATGTATATACAATCAATTAATACATGCAATGTGCTTATAACAATTCCTACTGCAGTGAAAAGTTGTTAGCTATTATTATTCTTATGCACATAAGAACTCACCAAGTAAAGCATCCATAAGCTCATCCTATGAATGTGTATAACATGTACACATGTAGGCTAATATACACAAAATCCTATGATAAATCAAGATGTTTGTGTGATTTAAGCAAAAACATAAAAACTAATAGTCAGTTAGGGACAGTCAGGTGGGGGCAGAAGGTAGTTCTCTTCTTGGCCTTCTGGTCTATTTGGACATTGGCAGGGACTGGGGATTGATAGAGTTCACCACTGCCCATCTTCATACCGAGGGCTGTATCCAGCCCCAGGAGGATGAATAGGCAGAAAGGAAAATGGCCTGTATACATTTTACACTTACTTTAAAAATGCAAGTTCTCAGATTTCAAATTTAGCTCACTTAAAATATTTATTTTTTTAATTGAAAAAAATCAGGACCTCTACCAGCTGACAGGTATAAGTGAGGAATAGTGGAATCTAAGTCTAAATCTGGTAACTAAGGAAGGACTCAGATAGTGAGTGTTAAGACATTTGGATGTGGATCTTAAAGAAGGCCTTTGAGCTGAACTTGGCTACTCAACGAGGCCGAAGAGGCAGGGAGAATTTAGGGCCTTATCTCACGGGTTTCTCATAAAGCTGGGGAGGCCAGAACACATCATCCTGAGTTTGGGAAACTGGTTTTCATCTTTGCTCTCATTGGGCACAGAGTAACACGGAGAATTTTCAGATGTGCAGTTGCTTTGAGCATTGGACTAACTCTTAATCTTTTTAAAAGTTTTTCTCCCTCAGCCATGGAAATAGTTGCAATGATTATCAACCCCCTCCCCCCATGCTTCCCTGGAATATACAGATATGCTAGACAATTTGGTAGACAGATTTGGTTTGGATTTCTCAAACAACTGCTCACTTTTTCCTCTTCTCTTACCTCATCCTTTATCTTATCTCTATTTTCTCTCCTCTCTTCCCCTCCTCTTCCCCATTTCCTCCCTTTCTCTTCCTTCTATGATATTTAAGAATCAGAGGAATCCTTCAAACCCCATCAAGTAAGGAATTTTTTTTCCATTACCGTTTCATTTTATAACAAATTCCTGCAAAATGCAAAGCACCACAACACATGGAAATGCCATGAAGCCCAGAAAATGCCAACTTTCAACTCCTCAAGCAACAGTAGACTCATCAAGAGAAGGAACGTGCAGTCATACAAACAGGTAATGTTTACACTCACACACACACACACACACACACACACACACATGCAGGCAGGCAGGGCTCTCAAAATGGACGAAGGGGAAAATTTTGTAACTAATTCTGTTCAATGGTTAGATAAGTGAGTTATAGAGTTGTTTGTTTTTCTTGGATGTACACAGAGCAGGCCCCCTTCTTAAATCCAGTGGGGCTCATAGCGGCCCACAATTCTCACTGGCATTCATATACACAGTTCTGTCCACACAGTATCCTTCTGGCTCCTCAAGAATTCTTATTTTAAAAAATTTCAGTCTTTGTGCACACTGAAGCCAGAGCTCATACACGTTGACACAGACACATCACAAGAATATATACTTGATGACTGCTGCTGCCATAATAATAACTAGCATTTACGGAGCACTTGCTCTCTCCAGGTGCAATGCCAAGCACATTTATGTGGACTAACCCATATACGTAATCCTCATGAGAAACTATAAGAGAACTACATAATTAGCCCCATGTCAGAGGAGTGTGGAAACTGAGGTCCAGACAGGATATGGGATTTACCTCTCACCGTGCAGCTAGTGAGTAAGGAAGATAGATTCAAACTCTGGCAATCTCTCTCCAGAGCCTGCGTTCCTACATTTTCTATACCGCCAAGGTTTATGTGAATTGCCTCACACATAGAAGGTATTTAGCAAAGGTTTTCTGAATGGATGAATGAAAGAATAAATGAATAAAAGACAATATCTACTAAAATCCCAGATATTTTCTTTCAATATGGCAAAGTGGATTCCCTTATGGAAGCCAGGCCTAATCGACAGCTTGGGTGTATCTGGACAAAGTGATTTGCCCTCCCAACCGACTTTTAGGTGACGGTGTCCATCAGCTGTGCTTGTTCAAATACGAAATGCTCTAAGCTCCAGCTCTCCACTGACTTCCAGGCCAAGCCCAAACCCTCTTCAAATCAGAAATGAGACTCAAATGCATCAAAGATGCTTTCTAACCACAACACTTTGTTTCCTAGAGTATTTTCCTCTGCAAACAGGTGTTTCCCAATGAAACCAAACACCAATTATATGCAAATAGGTGTTAATTCTGTGCCTGGATAAAAACTAAGAATTTCAATCAATTACTTATACATCTCCAAATCACCAGATACTTGACATTACATCGACAACATTTATTAGATGACTGATTAAAGGTTTGGGTTTTCATCCATATGTTTGGGAGTTAATCTGTTCATCAGCAAGTGCTCATGGCTTTCCAAGAGACATAAGTGAACAGTAAAGAGGAAAAAAAACACACAATAGGATAAAATAGACTAAAGAGGACAGGGTAGCAGCTATTCGACAAAACTAGTCAAGCAGACTCCATTCTGGGAATGGGTTGCTGCCTTGGAGATCCATTAGGACACGGATCCAGCTCACAAGAGACTCGTGTGCTTAAAGACCTTTAAAAACCTTCTAAGGCTGTATCCTTGACTGTTTACGGAATTGGACCCAATCAGATCCCACACGACGGAGCTGATGGATCAGTCCCAGCATCTGGTATAGACAGCCCACAACTGACACGGCTCCATCCCTACTGTCTTCAATTCACATAAACATGTAGGCACTCTGATGCCAACACGCCTGTGCACGTAGTGTCTCTACGTATCCACGGTCCAAGCTGCAGATTTTGCAAAGCTGGGCGTAAATCTGGTTTGTGACTTTGTACAGGTACCTCTATTTGTGATTTAGTGCTGTGCCTTTTATCATCTCCCCTACTTCCATTTTCTTTCCCTCTCTACTTTTTAATGCTATTTACAGCTTCCTTAGCCATAGAGAAGCACAGCGATCCTTCAGTGTCTCTACTGATATACCCAAATGATTTTCCTTACCCAGGTTTTCTCTCCACTCGACTTAATTTATGTTTTAGTAAATAGGACCTTTAGATCGCTCCATTCAATAGTATTCAGGGTTATCACTTTTATCAAAGGGGCCATGGCACTAAAGGATCTCTGCAAGGGACATTTGTTTATTCTTGTGAGAGACCGGCTCTCCCTCTGTGCAAGAAGGCTGTGTGCGTGTGGGCGTGCATGCACAGCGTTCTCAGTTTGTGCCACTATGCTCCATTGCCCTGTGTCAATGCCACTTGGCACTGGCAGGAAGGGCCCGGTGAAACCATAATATGGACAGACGCTGACCCTCAAACTGCTGGAGGTAAGGCCAGGCCCCGGGCCCTCCTTGCTGATGACCACTCAGTTCTTTTAGGACCAGGCCCATTATATCTGGCCTGGCTGCTTCCTCCGATATCTCTTGCTCCCATGCTCACCCTTCATCTCAGAGCTGCAGAGGAAACTGATGACATTGTTCACAAGCGAGGTTTTGGGGGTTTCTTCTCCCACAAGTGTGACTTGGAGTATAGGAAACCAAGACAATGCCTCCTTATATTCCTGGGTCATCTATTGCCTTTTATTTTCTTTCTCCTCAGTTCTTTCCACTCTATTTGACCTTGAACTCTGGCCTCTTCCTTCACACTGGAATGTGTCCCAAGGGGTACAGCCTCTCCAAAGAAGCAGTTACCTGGCCTAACAAGGCTGGAGACCAGTAGCCAGAGGGGCTAGCCCATCACTCAACTCCTGGAAATAAATCCCATTGTATTTGCATTTTAATTTTCCACATAAACAAAGGCCCAGAGTACTCGCTTGGGCAGCAGCACCAGATGAATTTCATTAGAAATGAAAAGTTTATAGGACCCTCTTTAATGCGATTAATGCTCAGTTAACATTTATCACATTCGTATGCTGGAATCGCCTTTTATAAGCAGCCACTGTCCATGAAATGAATTTCTCTCAACTTCTCCTAAGTAGTCTGTGCTGCCCTCCAGGCTGTCTCCTGGAGCCAGGAATTAGATAGTCCTCAGAGCCAAGTTCAGGGGAAGTGAGAACAAGGAAAGGGGTGCATGGCACAAGCTCTGGGTGTGAGGACAGGGGGCATAAGAGTGAGGTGAACACTATTTCTAGGAGGAGATGGACCTGAACCACGGCAGTACCCTCTGCAAATAGCTGAGTGCTCTGCTTAAAGGCTTCAGAATCTCTTTAATAATAACAATAATTTAATAATAATAATCACAATAATAATAATCCTCTTCCTAATATACACACCTAGTGTATTTCTGTGAACAAAAATCAGGTATCTGCTAAGGTTGGTCAGTGTCAATTATTATCTGGCTCTCACTTCTCTTCTCCTGTCTTCGGCCATCTCTCTCCTACCCTTTTTCCCTGTCTTGTCTGTTATACTGTTCCTTCCAGGCCCATGGTGCCTGGGGAAGGAAACCAAGTCTCCACCCCGGGGAATACTTCCTTTTCTCTGTCTCTCCCAGAGGCCAGACAGCTACAGTCAATGGGCAGGCCGCCTGCCCTGGTGTCAGCTCCTTGGGGAGGCAGAGCGAAGTGAGGGAACATGAAACCTGTATCGGTCCCCAGAGGAATGATGGCCTTCCCTATCTTATCAAACTGTCTTCAATCTTCAATTAGAGTCTACTGAGATTGGCCTCCTAACCCAAACCAGCTAATCAGAGTGGTGAGGAGGAGGACAGAGAGGAAGGAAAACATAAAGGATGGAGGGAGGGAAAGGAGGTATTCTCACTGCAGATGATAAAAAGTGATAAATAGCTTGTCCCTACCTACGTGCACACTCCCTTGGAGGACCTCAGCAAACACAAACAAGTAGTTGCTACTTGTGTTCCTAGTAGTGTGTTACTCACACACCGCACCCTGACATCACACACAACTCTACACCCTTACCTCTAGCGCAATAAATGCATGTGAACATACTCACAGACTAATCATGTCAGGATCCTCTGTGTACCTGTCAGAATCCCCAGTCATCAACCCAGCAGGACAACTATCATCCACTCAACCCCACACTCTCCCAATCACATTCACTAACCCCCTCAAACAGCAGGCCCTCCAAGTGATGGCCAAGACTTTCATCCTGAGACCAAACGACCCCTTCCACTGGAAACCCTCTGCATAATGCGCCATCACTATTCAGTTCAACAGGACTGACTCCTTTTAAAGCTCCCTGTAATGCCAGGGCCATTTCGATGGCTTCCCCGGGCACGAATGCCATGCTCAGCTAGATACCAGGAGCCCACACACTCTTTCCAAAACAGAGCTACACAGAGGCCTCCAACACATAGTCGCCAACTTCTCCTGGCATGATACACAAGGCAGACACCATCTTGTCCTCTTGAATTCGTTCGAGAGGTCACAGGATAAGAGGCTCTCCTCCCTGACCATCTCTGGGACCTGCTAAGCTGGATACTGTCTCAGGAGGCTCCAGATTTCCTTCGGCTTCCTTCATGAGCCCAGCAAAGACCCTGGGGCCCGGAGGAAGCAGCAGGAACAGGAAAAACTGCTCCAGTGCTCACATTTGCTCACTCTAGGGCAGCGGTTCTCAACCTGTGGGTCGAGACCCCTTTGGGGGTCGAACAACACTTTCACAGGGGTTGCCTAAGACCATTGGAAAAACAGATATAATTCATAACAGTAGCAAAATTATAGTTATGAAGTAGCAACAAAAATAATTTTATGGTTGGGGGTCACCACAACATGAGGAACTGTATTAAAGGGTCGCGGCATTAGAAAGGCTGAGAACCACTGCTCTAGAGCCTCTGTTGATCTCCCTTCCTGCTCTCCTTCCTTCTGAACTCTTCTTCTTTTTGACCTTACAGAGCCTACCAGGTGGGTAGTGTTTCCTTTTCAGCCTGTTGCCCAGTCTCACAGACTTTCTACTCTTTCTAGGAGCTGCCAAGAGCTGCCAGGAGCTGTCGGTCATGTCCTCTGGCTTCCTCTGTTCCTGGATGGCTGCAGAGGGAGTCCCTACAGATAGACGCTCCGGCGACATTTATCACATTGGCATGCTGGAATCGCCTTTTATAAGCAGCCAGAGCTGACGGCAGGCGGAGGAGGAAGTCCAGAGCGAAGTGGCCAGAGGTTCCTGGGTGGAAGGGGCTCTAATGTGGAACACTCATGAAGCCAGGACCTCCCTTCCTCTTGGCCTCTTTCCCACCCACCCTCCTTCCAGGGACCAGGCTGGAGCATTGCACCGCAGCAGCCCCACAGCCCCTATGGGCCTGCCCTGCAGTGTGTGGCCCGAGGCAGGCAGCCATGAGCTCCAGGTCTTGTGACTTTGCCCTCCCATGCCACTTCCTTTGCTCTGCCTGCTTCCTCCTCCAGGGCTGGCCTCCTCTTTCCTCCTTTACCATCTCTGAGCCTCCTCAGTTCCCTTCAACCTGGCCAACAGCCAACCACCAACCAGAGCTCTGGCTCCCGCCCACCACCGCCAAGACCTTGCAGGCCTACCAGAGGCACAGATGTAGCTCTCCTTTTTAAGCTTCTGTCGCTCTCTGCTCTGCACTGTCACCATACCCTCCATTCCAAACACACTCGTCTAGGCTGAGCCAGGTCCGAGACCTCTCCTTTCCCCTCTCAGCTTCATCTCCTCTTCCAGTCCTCAGTCTTACTTTTGTCCATTCCTTCCCGTCTATACCTTGCCTTCTTCTAGAAAGAGTACACACCCTTCCTCGCCTCCCTTCCTCAGGGGCTCTGGACGAAGGAGCTCAGAAAATGGCACCTGTACTGAGGTTACTGCTCTCATCTGAAGCAGTGAGATAAGTTATCTCCAGTTCTGCAGACCAGGGGCTGCAAACTGCTGGCCCATGAACTGAACCAGGCCTGGGGATGTGTTTTATTTGGCCGACACAAAGTTTTAAAAAACAAATCTGCTGCCTCTAGACTGGCCCTGTGCACTCCAGCTTCCATTTGTCCAATTCTCACCACCTTTGTCTCATTTTCTGTGGCCCTTCCCACTGACCCTTCCTGCCATGGGCCCTGGAGGCATTTGTGCTCATGACCCCTACAGCCACCGGGCATCTCCATCACTACCCTCCACTAACACCTTTTTTGCCAATCTGCACTTCAGGGCACTAGTTTTCTCTCCCCATATTCCTAGAATAGACCCGACCTCTCTAGAATGCCAGGGACTCTTCTCTTTTCTCTCTCTCTCTCTCTCTCTCTCTCTCTCTCTCTCTCTCTCTCACACACACACACACACACACACACACACACACACACGAGAAATACAAAATACCTCCTTATTATATTAGCTCTTAAAACCCCAAAGAAAGGTCTCAGGTTCGATTCCAGTCAAGGGCATGTACATTGGTTGCGGGCACATCCCCAGTAGGGGGTGTGCAGGAGGCAGCTGATCCATGTCTCTCTCATCGATGTTTCTGGCTTTCTATCCCTTTCCCTTCCTCTCTGTGAAAAATCAATAAAATACATTTAAAAACAAACAAACAAAAAAAAAAAACACAAAGAAAGAGTCCAGTGGTTTTTTGAGGATGAGCTACAAGAAGAATCTGGCTCTCCTGTCTCCCTCCCTCCTTGAGAGTTTCTAGGTCTCTATGGGGCCTTGCTCCTTCTCCTCCAGTGCCGGGTCATTCTCCTCTTGTTTCTCATACTCCCAAAGGCTCCCCTATGCCCAGCGCTCCTCAGGAGGCCCAGGCATTACGCCCCTCCTGGTCTCCAGCCTTCTCCAGTCACAGCTATGCATTTCTCACACCCAGTTCTCCTTATTTCCCTGGCACGTGGATGATTGGGGAAGGGTTTAGAAGCTGGAACTGGGACCTGGCCCTTGGGAGAGTCTGCCAATGACTGTGTCCCAGTGCTGCTGCCATGCCTGCTGCAGGAGCACCCATAAACCTGGGTGGGTCACTGCACCGCACCTCAGCAGGAAGAACATCTTTTGGCTGCTTACCCAGTTGGTCCCTAACTAGTCCTGCCAACTGGACCGGGACTCAAGTGTCTAAGTGGAGATGGACAGCTGATCACACAGCTCTCCATCACAAGGGTGGCCTCACTGTAGCAAATCCCCTCTTATTGGAGGCCAGCCGGACTATGGAGTGTTACAGCGCAAAACAAAGGGAAATTTGGCCCCAATTTGCCCCAATTCTATAATGAAGAATCTCTGGCCCAGCCCTGTAATCACCCGCTGGCCCTATGACTGCCTCCCTAGTTGACTTAAGGCCCACGGACCCAAGGACAAGGTGTCCAGCCTTTATGATGAAGATCACATCCAATGGGCCTTCTTCTTTTTTCTCCTCTTTGGCTCAGAACCCTTTCACCAAAGAGCAGATACTGGTTGGTGTATGCACCCGCCCCCCCTTCAAGAGATCAACCTTTATGCTTAGAAACCATTATGAATACATCCAAAAGGCACCTTTTCAGCACCAAAACAAATAACCTGTCAACAAGAGGAACACATCTCAACCCTGTAGTTGACTGGCAGACAGATAAAGCCAAGGTGGATTTCAGTTCCCACCTGTTTAATATTTAACTAGCTATTTGTGCATTGGTTGTGAGACACTGTTTCCCACTCCTCAGATCTGTCAGGGTCCCTTCTCTCTCCTCTAGACTCACCCACATAACTGGATGAGCTGTACTGTCCATAGCTGTAACTGCTTCCCCTGCAAGGATCTCAATTCTAGACATCTGGTGTAAACAGGAAGGAAGGAGGTACAGGCCAAATTAGCACCCTTTACTACATTCTTTTAAAGAGCAGGAAGAGCCTAGCTGGCATGGCTCAGTGGTTGAACATTGACCTATGAACCGGGAGACGATGGGTTCAATTCCTGGTCTGGGCACGTGCCCGGGTAGTGGGCTCAATCCCCAGTGTAGGGCATACACGAGGCAGCCGATCAATGACTCTTTCTCATCACTGATATTTCTCTCTCTCTCTCTCTTCCCTCTGAAGTCAATAAAAATATATTAAAAAAAAATAAAGAGCAGGAAGTGAAAATAATTTTTTCCAGTATTCTCAGTTTCCTTTTAACTATAAGAACTCAAACTTCCAACTCTAGGTAGCAACAAAGAGTGGCTAAGGACAGGCCTGAGCAATAAGAGGCAAAGTTGGAGCACAGCTATAATTTAAAATCTAGGAAGCTGGGGGCAGACAATAGTGCCCCTGGCTTAAGGTGTTTCTTTATCAGTCCTGCTGAGAAGACTGAGGAGCAGGACTCATATTCCATGTGAGCCCATAAGAAACTGACTCTTCAGAGTATAAGTTCTTGGTGCTGGTGGGTGGATGGGTTGATTTATCTTCTGTACCAGTTACTACTATCACTACTCTTTCTCTGGAAGCTGTACCTAATCCATAGGTATGTATCATCACATAAACAACCACGTGATCCCCTGTGTATAAGAACATGCTTCTTTCCCCACTGTTCCCTTCCACCCCAACTTTCAACAGTGCCTTTCATTTCCTGATCTACTTTGCTCAATAATCTTCCCCTTGTGCCAATATCCTCACAAAGCCAATGCCCTCCCCTGCCACACCCCACTGTCTCCCCAATACTCCTGCACCCAGTTTTCTTTCTACGGAGGCTGCTCCTGCCTGGCCCCATCTCCACTTGGCTAATTCCCCCTGTGGCCCCTGTATTGAACTGTTGTGTTGTCCATTTCCCTGTGACAGGGCTCTGGTTACAGAGTTATTGATTGGTTTTCATGCAGACAGATGGGCCCTTCCCGAGCTCCCATCGAAATCCCTGCATGTATGGGCTGATTGTTGCCTCTCGGAGTGTAGGATTGCACTGGAGACCACCCTCTATGCAACCTCCATGGCCCAGGCTGTGGACGGTAATAAATGAAAGCAGCCTGAGCGATAATAAAAGCAATTGAATGGGTTACCTGTGCAGACACAAGATTTATGCCTCTTCATTTTGATGTGATTGTTTTATTGAGTTCTCAGAATAGTTGGGACACTATTTATTTATTTACTTATAGGTTTCGCTTTCTTTTCTTCTTTGCATCACCCTCCAAAATCCACTTGGAGCTTTCACAACCCTTCCTGTCTGCCTCTTTCAAGAGTTGCCAGCTGAGGTAAGAACTCAGGGCAACCAGCCATTGCTCTCACCTGAAAGTCACTTTGTGGCCTGAACGCCCACTTTGAGCCAGCCACCAGGGAAACAGACCAATATGACTGCTGGCCACAAAGTCTGAAATAACTAAGAAAACAAAAATGGCTTTTTAGAAGGACAATGCCAGTTCATTTTAAGAAATAAGAAGACCAATAGTCATGATTGTAACATATGATACTCTAATGATGGGTGATCTCAGCAACAGGAGACCCTTTCTGGGGAGGGTCAGGGGAGCCAGGCTGCTCAGACAGAAACTGACATGTGTGCTTGCTATTTGTGACCCAGTCTGGTAGACCAGGGACCAAGAAAGCAAGTTCTCTGTCCTTATTTTTCTCATTCCTTTGTGGGAAGGTCTTCTTCTTAGCCCATCAACCTGCCTTGGCTCTTTGCCATGAGACCAACAACCCTGACCACCAAACAGCTGCAAGGGTATGGAGATGCGGCAGGAAAAGCTGCACCTCTTGCCTGGCTTCATGCCAAACCAGGTCCAAGAGTCAAACGTGCAATGTTCTAGAAACCTGAGTTTCAGAGAGAGAGACACAAACCCTAGCCCTGGACATGTCCTCAGTATTCCCTTGGCTAGGATGAGTGGCCCCCAGATTATTTAGAAAGGTCTCTGAATGGACAGCTGGTAGACCACTGTCACCCCACTAACAGCTCTGATGAAGATCTGTGAATGATACAGCACCGGGTCTGTAACACTTCTTGAAGCCAGTGTTGCCCCTGTTAAGAGGATGAATGTACTCACTTAGGGCCAAACAGGCTAAGAGAGAGTGGGGGTAGCAGGTGATCAGTGAAAAAATGGACCCTGGAAGAGTCCATTCCAAAGACCTAGGGCCATGGTCAGCAAACTGCGGCTCTCGAGACACATGCAGCTCTTTGGCCCCTTGAGTGTGGCTCTTCCACAAAATACCACGGCCTGGGCAAGTCTATTTTGAAGAAGTGGCATTAGAAGAAGTTTAAGTTTAAAAAATTTGGCTCTCAAAAGTAATTTCAATCGTTGTGCTATTGATATTTGGCTCTGTTGACTAATGAGTTTGCCGACCACTGACCTAGGGGCAGGAGTGCCCTGGTCCCACCATATAGGGGCTGAAAAAGTTAAAAGAGTGATGGCCTCCTTGTCAACTCATTCTAAGAAATTGCCCTCAAGGGAGCTTCAATAACCCTAGACTCTACTTGAAGTTTGTGCCTGTTGTTTCAAAGGAGCTGTGGTATTCTTGGCCCAGAGCAACAGCCAACCCAGAAGGCTTTGGTGCAAAATCAGGAAAATCCTTCCTGCCTACTCAATTGTGATGTAACTAGCTGACTTTTCCCCCTTTCATCGGCATGGATCTCCCTCCATCTCTTCCCCTCTCCAGACCACTTCCCACCCCAGGTTTTAATCTCAAGTCACCTGCTTATAAACACTCTACAGTGGCAGTATACAAGCTGAAGAACTGGCAACTCCATGCTCAGTGATCAGTCACCCAATATTGAGAACTATTCAGATGCTAAGAAATGGTTCACATACTAAACAATTCATCAACTCTCCAGAATTTTGACAGTGGTTTCTGGGGGCGGAGGCGGAGGCCGGGGTGGGAGGCCTCCTTGACCTTCTCCATTGGCTAAGAGAGGTATTTCTATGAGGACTTGCCAATGGGGAACGTGGGTTGGCTGTCCAAACTTTTATCACCACAGGATCAGAGAAAGTCAGAACCATTTTTGAAAGCATGAGAAGCAATTTAGTTTATAACCGTAACAGCATATTTCAAGTGCGGCGACAGCGTCTGTTTTGAGGAGAAGAATCTGAAAAACCCTACGATCTGGCTCAGGTGGGTGAGCATGTGTGGACTTCCTTTCTTGCCAACCAGGGGGCACATGCACACCCTTACTTATAATGGTTATAAAGTACCAAACGCACGTTGGCATCTCACCAACAGTAAAGCTCTCCACTCATGCACTACCTGTTCCCCAAGACACGGCACTTTCTGCAAAGGGGGAAATCTCCAGGCTCTTTCCATAGGGACTGAGAATTGGCAAAGGTCCTGACATCACCAGACCAGCAGAAACACCTGCCTTTCTCAGGCTTTCGGGGGAAACAACACATGGCAGATAACTTTTTCCCCTTCAGAACCAAGCGCCTAGCAGGCCGAAGCTCAAGGCATGGAGCCCAGATGCATCTCTCCAGCCCCTACTCAGCAGCACACTGAGAAGCTCCCAGAATTCTCTCCAAAATATTAATCATGAGAGGATTCTGTCCCAGAACAAAATCAAGAATCTCTCTCACGGCGCCTTGTTGGCAAAGCAAGTGGGAAGCCCAACGGTAGACCCAGAGCTTCCCCGCTCCTCTCCTCCCTCTCTGTCTCCATCCACAGCAACACCTGCCCACCCACGGCTCTTCCTCCACACCCAAAGGCAGCCTCCTTGCCCCTCAGATGACAGGGCTTCCTACCGGCAGACTCTGCAGCTGTCAGAGCTGCCAAGCGGAGGCTGTTCTTCCTCACACTCTCATTTCAACCAACACTCACTTCGCTACTTCCTCCCAATTCTGACAGATGCACCTTAAGACTTCTGGAACTCGATCCTAGGGTCACCTGTCCCCTGTTTTCCATGGCTCTTCAGGATGAGAGCATCCCCAAACTTTCACCTAAGCCAGCTTCCAAAAACATCTTAGTCAGTGAGGAGTGTATTTTGGGGTGAGGGGGCAAGGGATGCGAGATAAGGTGTGCTGCCCCTGTGCCTGCCTTGATTGCTCCAATCCTCTGCCCATCGAGGGAAGCAAACAGCCTTAACCTTATGTTTTGGATTCCTCAAAAGCAAATCCGATCACAGATGGCGGCATTTCTAATGTTCTCCAGAACACCAGCACCCAGACCCCGCACCACTGCTCCTCGGCAGGGCTCCTCTCCTCTCAAGACCCCAGTTCCAACTCACTCCAAGGACCAGCAACCAGCCAAGAGACTAAATGTCCAGATGGTTTGGAAAACAATGCTTTTTCGATAGCCACTACTCCTGCCTCAGCCCCAGCCTTCTCCCTGGGCTTTTAAATACAAAAGACTCCTTCCTCTCTGGAACCACCCGGCATCTTTCTCCAGCTCCTTCGGAAGGAGTCTGAATGTCAAACTGCTATGCTTTCAGTGCCTAGCTGAGCCAGGCCCAGGGAGGTTGAGGGTTTTCGGAGGGTGTATAATTAGCTGATCAGTATTATGTTACCCTGTTCATAACTGAATAACCATTTTAATACAGATGGCACACACTGGGATAATTTCTGGGGTCGCCTTGCAGTACGTTACAGCATGAGTGTGGCAGAGGGAATCTTCTTTAGCCAAGGTACATTCTACCAGCTAATTTTACCTGCTGTTTTCAGGATGATTTGGGATAATTCCATATCATTTACAAATTTATTTTTTTAAAAAAACCACCTTGATATGGGATGCCAGTTTCTAAATTATTAGACAGTGCCTTCATTACCCTGAAAAATAAGCCCCTGTGAAAAGTGCAAAGAATCACAAGGGTATGAAACCCTTAACCCTCATCTCATGTGGGGATTTGCCTTGAAATGGGGGCCCTGGGTTGAAAGGCTGGCCAAGGTCATCTGGAACATGCACTGGGTCTCTGTTAATGCCAAGTTATACAGTTCTGTGATATCGAAGCCATCCTACGTCCAACGACTGCTTATGTGTGCCATACCCACCACAGATAGACACATTTGCACGCTAGCTGGGCGCACATACATGGATTGAGTAGGCACATGCTAGAGTGGCTTGGCGATTGGGAGCCTAACTAACTTCTGCTATTCTGTGTCAAGCTGATCCGAGTCTGTGTCATCCCCATGTACCTGAGCCTGTCAACAGTGCACTCTTAGGCCCGGACACAGGCAACTGCAGGTGGTTAGAGGCATCTCCTCAGGTTCAGCCTCAGAATCCAGAGCTCTCCCCCCCCCCCCGACTGATCTCCCAACTCCTTGTCCACCTTCACTAGTCCCTGCCAATTGCTGGTGAGTGGTTGGCATCTGCTCCGAAGGCCTGGACACTCCTGCTTGTGGGCCGGAAATTGGTGCGGAGCTGGCTAGCAAGGCCTGGGCTCCGGGGAAGCAAGCTTTGTGGGAGTTGGCAGGGAGGATGGGGGAGCCAGGACGGCCTGCCGTCCCTGGGGAAGGGAGTATGCCTTTAGAAAGGGAAGTCTGTTTGGAGGCGATGAATAGACACTGGTCATTTTAAAGGCTTTGGCTGTGGGCTGTGATTGTCTCTAGATACCGAGGCGAGTAATCTTGGAGTCTTAATTACCACAAACACTTGGATTCATTTCCAGGACGCCAGCGGGAGAAGCCTGGCAGGGAATACTCAGCCCTAAGCTGGAGAGAGCTCGGTCTGTCTGTCTATCTCTCTGCCTCCGAGGTCCCCTCTCTCACCCCAAAGTACTTTGGGGCTGGGAGTAGGGAGGAAGGGCGGAGAGCTAAAGAAAGAACCAGAACCAAGATCCCAAGACGGAGCGCCGGGGCGCACCGGTGGGCAGGAGGTGGGCGCTGGAGTCCTGCTCGGCAGCCCAGGGCGGCTCGCTCACCTGTTGATGGAGGAGACGCTGGGCACTGTGTCATTGTCGCAGATGCCCTCGGCCAGCAGCCGGTCGCGGATTTCCCAGGCGAACATAGTTGGGTTCTGTCGCTTGTATTCAGCAATCTTATCCACCACTTTGGGCGTTGCCACTTTGGGCTTGGAACCGCCTATCACTCCAGGCTTGATGCTGCCAGTCTCGTAGTACCTGCGCCGGGAAGGCCGGCGGGTCAGCGAGAATCAGCAGTGGCAGGGGCAGGGGGGGCTGGAGGTTCCAGAGCCGCTGAGCCGCTCTCCTGCCCAGAGCAGCCGGCACCGGGAGAAAAGGCCCAGCATGGCTGAGAGGGCGCTTGGCTCGAACGGGGGACTCAACGGAGGATGAGAGGGTGGACCTGGGGACACTCCCTCCAGTGAGGGAGCCCTACTAGGCGCCCCTGGGAGTGAAAGTCCAACCTTCCATTTGGGAAAAGCTCCCAGGCTCCAAAGCAGACCGGGACTAAGGCACCATCTCCAGCCCTTTCCCACCGAGAGCGCGCCCCTGTGGGAACCGGGACCCTCCTTCCACTTTCCCAGGCTTATTTTTCTCCTCTTGGGGGTCCGTTTTCCCTCCTCCCCCTGTTCCTCCAAGCCCCTGGTCCATGTCACTCTGCTAGAAAAGGCACCCGCTCCCCCTTCTTGAAGATGGGAATCCGGTTGCCTCCCCTCCAGGACCCATGCAGGCTCTGGATGACCCTGCTCCACCCTCGCTCCTGGGGCTGCAGCCACCACCTGAGCGCCTTCTCCAAAAGGGCAGCTCTCCAGATACCCGCCCCCCTCCAGGGGCATTTCCCTCTCCCGCTGGCATCCTCAACTTTTAGCCAAGTCCCGGGGCTGGAGACCCAGGGCCCATGGGGGAAGGAGGCAGGGCGTCCCCCTGGGGCAGCTCCGAGGCCCTCACCTGCCCAGGATTTTGCTGACGCAGCCGTGGCTGACCCGCAGCTGCCGGGAGATGTCGCAGGGCCGCACACCTTGGTGGGCTAGCTCCACGATGCGCTGCCGCACCACGTCGGGCAGGGGCCGGCCGTTCACAAACACCCCCCCAAGCTGGTTCACACCCCCGTGCCCTGCTGGGGAGAGACAAGAAAAAACACAACACCCCACATACAGCAGGGACCGGCCATTAGTCAGGGTCCTCGGCCCAGGGCTTGGGAAAGGAGCAGGCAGGGCAGAGGGGCATGTTCCCCGGAGTCTGGGGAGAAGGGGGACCCTCAAGACCACAACTCGGGAGGTGGGGGATTGCAACCTGCGGGCGGGCGGGCGGGGAGAGATGCGAAGGTGCAGGTGTTTGCGGGGTGGAGGGCTGGGACAGCACGGGCTCGGAGACCAGTGAGACAGACACCAGGGAGAAAGCCAGCGAAGGATCGGAGAGGCAGGGCCGGAGACAGGAAGGGAGAAGGGAGGTATAGCAGAGGGGGGAAACCTGCCGGCAGGAAGGAGTGCAGAAGGAAGGAAGGACCAGACAGAGGACAGAACCTGCGTGGAGTGGGATCCCCGCCTGAGCCGCAGGCCGGATGGAACGGTCCCAGCGTGCGGGGCGATGTGCTCGGAGGCAGGTGCTGTTGGAGGTCTAAGTCCGGGTGACTCTCTACATAAGGGCTCTGAACACAGGGACACCCCTAAGTCCCTGCCACCCCCCTTTGGCTCTTTACCTTTTCTCTAGTATTTATTTTTAATCAGATTGGAGTTTTCCTACCGCTTTCTCTGTGTTTTTGTTTTCTGGTGTGGTTTGTTTTTTTTTTTAAACCGAGTTTTCCTTTATATTTTCTATCCTCTCGTCTACCTATTAATTGTCTGAAGTTCAAAGAAAGCCAGGTGGCGGAGGGGAGGCTGAGGAAGCAGGGGCCGTGCTGGCCGCGCTCAGACCGGGAGGCAGCGGGGAGCGGCGCGTCCGGGAAGGAGCCCGGGAGAGCGCCGGCTGCCATCCAGGGCTCGGCCGCGGCCGCTGCACCAAGGCCCGGGGCCCACTGCCTCGCCCTGGTGGCCCGGTACCGGTCGCCTTGGAGAGCTGAGGGCTCTCGGCGAACCGTGCGCAGCCAGCCCGGGCCAGCGCGCGTTCTTCTGACCTCAGACCTGGCAGCCCCCCGGACCCCGCGCAGCAGGGCAGGGCGCCCGCCTGGCCAGGAGGAGGGCGCGGACTCTCCGGCCGAACTCCTGCTCGGGCTGCCAACCCCGGAGCGCAGGCGGCTCCCGGAGGCCAGGCCCGAGGGCGCTGACCGCCGGCTTCGCCTTCTCCCTGGCCTAACGCAGCCTACACCTCCTGCGCCCGTGGCGACCCAGCCGCAGCCGCGGCTTTGCCGGTCACCCCGCGCCCGGAGACTCCCGGCGCCCGGCGGGGCCGGACCCTGCGGTCCACCTGCCGCCCCTGGCGGACTAGCCTCCGGCGACTTTCTTTCGGAGAAAGCGGGGACGCCCGCGCCCCGCTCCATTCCTTCCCCTTCTGGGGAGAGACCCTGAGCTCGGGCGCAAAAGCCCTAGGGAGAGGTCTACGATCTGGAGGCTGGGGGAGGCCGGGGCCTCTGGTTTTACCCTCTCGCCTCCGCGGGTCTCCCTGCCCCTAGCCCCACGCCTCACCCCTCCCCGCCCTCCAAACCTCAGCCATCAATAATTTAGGCCCCGGGAGAACTCGCGTTACCGGTCTGAAAAGGCGGCAGCTGCGGGCAGATTAAAGATGAATAATTCAGCCTTCCCGGGCTCTGGGCCCGGCCCCTCATCCCCAATCGCAGGGGTGGGGATGGAAGGCAGCCCGGCGGCAGGCCAGGTCCGGGGGTCGGAGCCGGCGCGGAGCGGGGCCTGGAATGCGCCACCGGCGCCGGCTGCGGCTGCGGCTGCGGCTGTGTGCGGGCCAGTCCGCCGCCCGCGCCGCCGCGGTCTCTCCGTTCCTTCGATCCCCTTCGGCTGGCCTTGCTCCCCTTCAGGTTTCAAAGTGCCCCCCGCCCCGAGGGCGGCCGGGGTTCGGCGGGTCCCCTCGGAACGGCCAGAGAGGAGAACGGGAGCAGAGGCGGCGGCGGCGAGGAGCGGGCGGGCGGGCCGGGCGCCGCGGGCGCAGACCCGGCTTCACTCCCTCCGAAAGGAGCCTGGATGGCGGGCTTGGCTCGCCGAGACCCGCCGCAGCTCAAGGCTCCCGGCTGGGATTGCCTGTGCTTGGATATTATTTAGGAAAATGTCTTTTATCCGAGGGGTATTTTTTAAAAAAGCTCCCTCCCCGTGCCCTCTGTAAGGCTAAAATGTGTGCCTAGAGAAACACTCAGCTCTTCCTCTGGGCTCTCCTCTTATTCAAAACATCTATCAAGCTAGTTCTAAAAAGTTTCCCCCGTGAAAAGTTACAAATCATCCTTAATTATTAACCTGCAAGGAGATGTTTTTATATAGGATCCATTTATCTTTTTTTAAAAAAGCCTGAAAAAAAATCTTCCAATTGTTTTCCAAGCTAAAGACACATGACATGAATTAAATTCAAATTTAATTAAAATCATTCCCTTTTCTCATTTTTGTTTTGTTTTGTTGTTTCTTTGCTCCTCGCCTCTGTTTTGGGTCGCATCTTTGCTGTTTCCTCTTTCATTCGCTTGCCCATGTTTTGAGTTTGCTCTCCTTTCTCCCCCCGCGATGGCATTTGCCTTTCTTTTGTTCTTTCCCCGTATTTTCTCCCTCTTTGCCTACACCCCGGCCAGGTCCCTGGCTGGAGAGTCCTCAGCAGGGAGGGTGAGGTGGGTAAGGAGCCTCCAGCACTAGAGGCAGAGCCTGGCTCTGCCCAGGTGCCTCCTGAGGGCTCCTGGACTCCGGCTCTTACGGACTTGGGCTTCGCTTGGGAATCTGTCTTTGTTTTTGGAGCATCTCCCCGGGTGGGGCGGAGACAGATGACCCCACACTCTGCCTGTCTCAGACTCCCAGCTCCAGGAGAGGAGAAGGGGACAGAGAGAGGTGGGAGGCAGGAAAGAGAAGGAAGGAAGGAAGGCTTTCAAACCATCCTCTAAGAAGCCGAGGTTGGGCTGGCAGCTCGGAGATACTGGGAGCTGAGGGTCAGAAGGGGGCACCCCACCTCCACACTCTTCTGCCCGATTGTCCTGACACTGAGGCTGCTGATGCTGTGGGTCTCATCCTGGACAACCACATTGTAAGTTGGAGAAAGGTAGAGAGGCGGAGAGGGAGGAAGAGAGAGAAGACACAAACCCTGAAAACAGCCAGCCCCATGAGCCCCCGGCCGGGCCCAGGGTAAGAGGGCGGCTAGGGAATTGGGGCTTCTGGTGTGGATGGGGTGTAGACCCACGACTAAACAAGGAGCAGGTGGAAGGAGGGAAGGAAGGAAAGAAGGAAGGAAGGAAGGAAGGAAGGAAGGAAGGAAGGAAGGAAGGAAGAAGAAAGGGAGGGAAGGACGGAAGCAGGCAGGTACTGGGGAAAGTAGGCAGGCAGGCAGGCAGAGGGAGAGAAACGGAAGGCTTTAGAGACACTGGGAAAGGAGAGGGGAAGAAGGAAAGGGGAGACCCGGAGAAGCCCGTGTGGCCTCCAGGATGGGACAGGAGCACCAGGGGCCAGGGCCGCACCCGGATGGAGCCAGGCTGGGACGGACGGGGAGCCCCGAGCGGAGCTGGGACAGGAGCCGGGCGCCGGTACTCACGGTGCATCGCCGAGAAGGGGTCTGCTTTGCAGTGCATATCCATGGGGAGGCAGAGGAGCGGGAGGAGCGCGGCTGCCGCCGCCGTTTCGCCTCTCAAACTCAACTTCAGGACTTGAGGAGAAAAGGGAGGGATGGTTGGGGGTGGGGGTGAGCGGGCGCCCGGCGGCGGCGGCGGGGCGCACGGGGGCGGGGGGTGCGGAGGGGGACGCCGCGCCGGTCTCCCCGCGGGGACTCCTCCCGGGCCGGCTGGCACTGGCAACCGCAACTTCCCGCCGTCGGGGCTCGGGGGGCTGGTGGGTCAGCAGAACGGCCCCGAGGCGGCGGGCCGGGCCGAGGGGATTGGGGGGCGCATGGCGCGCGCGGGCGCTGCTGCTGCTGCTGCTGCGGCCCGGGCTGCTGAGGCTGGAGAGGGGGAGGCCGCCGCTCGCTCAGCTCCCCGGGAACCCGGTCATCCGAGAGGCAGCGCGGTCGGAGAGGGCGCGGAGCCGGGGTGGCCGGGGGGGAGGGGGCGCCGGGCGGGGAGCCGGGCCGCTCCAAGTGCCGGCGAGTTGGCGAAGTTGGCAAGACAAGTAGCAAATCCGCGGGATGTCCGAGCGGGCGCCTCCGGGAGGGCAGCGCGCGCGAGCGGGGCCCCCGCCCCCGGAGCAGGCCGGCGCGCGGCGAGGCGGCCGGAGGGCCGGCGGGGAGGGCGGGAGGGCGGCCAGGAGCCGGGTGGCGCCGGCGGCGCGAGGCGGGCCCCAGGTGGGTTGCGGCGGCGAGCAGGCTCGGCCCGAGACTGGAGCCCGGGCGGCCGGTGTGTCTCTCTCTAAAAGCTGCAAAGTCCCCTCCGGACCCCCTCCCCCTCCCCGCGCGGGGAGATGGATGACTTGTCAGACAAAGGCAATAGATTCCACCACTCTGTGATTCGCCAGCGCCGGAGCCTCGAGCTTCGGCGAGGAGGGCCCCGCGCCTGTCACTCCGGTGCCGGCGAGGGGAGGGCAGGAGCGGGGGAAACGGGGGGAAGGAGGGAGCCACGGGCGCAGGCAGCCGGAGGGAGGGGAGCGGGCCGGGGGGAGGGGGCAGGGGAGCCCGGGATTAGAACTGCGCCGAGAAGCGGAACTGGCCGGCCAGATAAACGTTAGATAAGGATCCGGGGCGGCCGGCCGGCCGGGGTGATGAATATTCAGGCTTCATCCGCCGAGAGCCGCGGCGCGCTCGCCCGCCTTGCCTGCCTGG
Source organism: Lasiurus borealis (assembly GCA_004026805.1). Lineage (NCBI taxonomy): Eukaryota > Metazoa > Chordata > Mammalia > Chiroptera > Vespertilionidae > Lasiurus > Lasiurus borealis. Next base: position 34,243 of record PVJN01003260.1, read on the forward strand.
CTGCCCGTCCCCACTCACCCGGCCCCGCCGTGCGCCGGCCGGTGCCCGCGTGGGCCGGGTCCGCATCCCCAGCCGGAGCCCCCCCTGCTCTCCGCGCCGAGTTCCCTTCCGCTCCCTCCTGGTCCTTCCTTCCTTCCTCTCGCTGGTCCTTCCCTTTCGCCTTTCCCTCCTGAGGTACCTCCCCACCCACGCACACCGCCTCCCCCCCCATTCTCATTCCGGGGCAAAGTGCCCGGCACTTAGTCCTCTCGCACCCCATGCGCGGCTGCGCGCAGGGCTTTTCCCCCCTCCATCCCTTTGCCTTGGGGTCTGGGCACCCAGAGCGCTCGCTTAGGAAGCGAGGTGGATGGACACTCAGACAAGGACCCGCCTGCTTCAGCGGGACGCACCGGACCGTGGGACAGCCGGGGACTGGGCTCCGGGAGCCTGGGGGGACCCACGGGGAGGAACGGGGGGAGGGAGGGAGCCAGCGCGGGGCGGCTGGTCGCCGGCGGCCGAGGACGCGGAGACCGCCGCCGGCCCGCTCCCCGGCTGGGGAGAAGCGGCTGCGAACCAGGCGGAGCGCCGCCCGCTGCCGGAGCCGCGGGTGCGGAGCTGGCACCGGGGGCGCATCGCGCTCGGCCCGGCCGCTCCTGCCGGAGCCGCGGGCCCGGCCCCCGCAGCCCCCTGGCCCGCGCTCGCTCCCTCGCCCGCTCGGGTCCGCTCGCTCGCCGGCACGCACCGGGCCGGAGAAGCCCTTTGTCTCCTCGCTGGTTAAGTACAGAATATCCCGGAGATCTTTATGAAATATTTCCCCTCGTCTCATAAATCATCTTGGCACTTCAGCTGATGTTTTAACTCTCTGTCCCTCCTTCACTCCCCCCCCCCAACCCGCCACCCCGCTTCCCCGGGTCTGCGAAGGGGCGGCTCGGGGATGCCCGCCGCGCGGCGCTCCAGCCCCCCGGACGCGGCTCCTCTGGCTCTTCTGGCCCCTGCCTGCAGAACCGGTGTCCCGCGGGCAGGCGCAGCCCCGGCGGCCGCTGACACAGGGGCTCCAGTCCCCGGGCTCAGTCCGGAGGAAATGCCTACGGGGCCTCTTGCACCCAGGTTTTTGTGGGGTTTTTTTGGGGGGGGGTCGCCCTGAATTCTCTCACGGGGCTAGGGCCAGGCGCAGTCTGACATGTCTCTGAGCCTCCACTCATGAGGGGACTGGATCTGCTGGGATCCTAGTATTTACCCTACTTCCTAGATCCTCCTGAGCCCGAGCCCCTAAAATCCACCGGCTAAGTAACTTCTGAGAGGAAAAGCCCCTCTCCACCCGCCTCCTCCCTCGCAGCCCCCAGCCCCCCTTCCCTCCGCTGGCCCAGCGGATTACCTAGGGCGGGAGGTTGACGACGCAGGGTCCAGCCCTGAAGGTCAGTCTCTTCCTCTGGAGACCTGCAGATGGCGCTCTCGGGTTTGCTTTGGTCTCAAAACCCCACGAACACGCACTAACTCCGTGTGGGTGGTGAAAAAGGAAAAGCAGAGTTCTTGCAGTCCAGAGGGAAAGGCCTGGAAGCACAGGCTCTGAGGTGGTATCATTTGGTGCAGGCTGGGCTTTCTCAGGGAGCTAATTCACCCAGCATTGGGGCTTTGGGGGCATCGAGGAAAGACCCTTATTGAAAGGAGCTCAGAACTCAGAATTCAGGGAGCCCTTCTCTGCCACCTCCCTGGGTTGGTCCAGGAAGTTGGTCCTGAACTACTGCAGGAACAAGACGGTGGGCAGAACCACACATACACTCGGGTTTTTCCAGAACCAGCTGGACACATCCCTACGTTACACGTATGTGGAAGTGTGGGCGCAGACAACAGGCATTTGCGAGAGGCTCTCTCACCGTTTGTAAAGAAGGGGACTTAATGCACCACGGATGCTGGAAGTTGTTCTCGCATACATGTACCCCCTAAGAAGTGAAGACCTTTCCATGATGGTCCAATTGCCAGGTAGCCCCTGAGATTCCAGAGTCCCCCCCACCTCAGCTCAGCCCCTTCTGGGGCCATTTCTCCTCCGTCCAGCACTGCACTAGTTGGTCATTTTCCCGAAGGCCAAGCCCTGGCAGCTTCCTCCAGGGTCTAGAAAGTCAAAGAACCTGCTCCCTAGCGATTTTAGCCAAGGCTCTGCCTTCTCCTAGGTCTCCAGGCTGAAGGGCTGGCCTCTCCCGCTGATGCTCCCTTTCCTGTCCTGCCCTTTCTTCTTCTATAGAGCCTAGTAGAGAAGAAAGAAAAAAAAAAAACAAGAAGAAAGGGAAGAAGAAAGAAGAGGAAAGAGAAAAGGAAAGGGAAAGAAAGAAAACAACCCAACCCCAAACACAACCGGGGCTCCGACCTGTCAGGGTTGGTTGCTTTTCCGTCTGCCTCTAAATGAACCTTTTCTCTCTGGTGTTTTCAAAGCGGCCCATCCACCCCCCAACCTAGGGGCATTTACACTTCAAACAAGGCGCCCGCCTCCCTGCGGAAATTTAAAGGCAAATAAACTTTTGGGGAGTTGCTCTGATACCCATCTCGGGATTTGCTTCATTAGCCGCCTCTGTGCATCTGATCTGCCCAATAAATCTTCCTTGTGGATCTCCATTCCTCTGCCTTCTCCACTCCCTTCCCTGCCGGGCTTGCCTGGCGCCCAGGGCCCCCACCCTTGCTGCCTCCCTCCAGCAAAGCTGCCTGAGTCTCCGGCTGCCTGCTGCCCGCTCTGCTTGGGCGTAGGTGTCAGGAGACGGTAGTCCCCCTTGAGCTCCTTTCTCCGCCCTACTATGTGCAAATGCACAGACCCCCAAAGCAAATCAGCCGCCCAACTAGCACCCCAACTTCCAACTGGGTTTCTGGGCAGATTGTGCATGAAGGGAAGGGCTCATGGAAACCCTGTCTGTTGCCCCCAATTGCACCGATTCTTTGGAGATCCTTCTGCTCATTTTTCCAGTTTCCCAGTTCCTGGCCCAGGGCTTTCCACCGGGGGAGGAAAAGTAGAGGTGTGGCTGCCTCCCCTCGGCAGGACGGGTCCTGAACGGCGTGGCCCAGGCACCCCCCCTCCAGAAGTTTGGGAAGGCGGCTTGGTCTGAGGGGGACTGGGGGTGCGGGAGCCCCCCAGAGGTGCTCCAGCCTGCTGGCCTGGGCCTGCCTTCCTCCTTCCACTCCTGAGGCCTCCTGGGGAGTAGCGAGGGGAGCCGGGGCCGGGCCTCTCAGGGAGGGGATTAGAAATTCCGAAATTAAATGTATCTCCCTAGGAAATGCTTCCCACAGCGAGGACCAAATTAAATGCATTAAAGTTCAGGGGGGAAAGAAGCTGTTTAGAACCGATGGGGGGAAACTAGTCCGAAGGGAAGAGAAGCAGAGAGGAGGAGGAGGGGAGATACGAGGGTAGTGCCGAGCAGCAGCTCCGCCGCTGAGCTCCTTTTCCGAATTATTCCCAGTTTTGGAAGTCATCACCTCCACAAAAAAAAAGAAAAGAAAAGAAAGTTCGTCTAACAACCCAAGTCCGGGGCGGCCCTCGGCCCACTCTCCCCAAGGGTCCCGGCGCACCCCGGGGCGCACACTGGGAGATCAGATCCCAGGCGGCGAGCGCACGCATCCGGCCCCTCTCCTGCTCGGCCTGACCAGCTCCTGCCCGGCCCTTTCCCCTCCTCCTCCCTATTCTCTCCCCACCCCTCCCCCTTCCTAGCCCTCTGGTCACGTTGGAGGATTTTTTTTTTTTTTTTTGGAAGAGCTTCTGGTACAATATGGAGCACCATGGGCTGCAATTTCACACTCCATGGCACATTCCCCCTAAAGCTACTTTTTTTTTTTCATCTAAGACCCCCTAATTTCTGCTTCCTCGCTCCCTCCCTGGCTCCCTCCCTCCCTCCTGCTCTCACTTTTCTTTTCCCGCTTTTGTTCCCGATATTTGGGCTCCCTGCGTGAAGCCCGGGGGGCCGGGGTACAGGCCGCCCCGCCCTCTCGGTCTGTTGGTCCTGTGGCGGCCGGCGCACGTGCTGCGCCTTTATCCTCCCCGGACCCTCCCCCTTTAACCGGCTTCTTCTTACTAGAGGTCCTAGCGGCCTGCCCGGCCCTTCGCAGCCCCTTTGAAGGGAAACGACAATGCAAGCCACTTGGCCACCAGAGCCGCCTCTTAGTGGCACGGGCCTGCCAGGTGGCTGCCGCTTGTGGGCCACCGCCGGACTGGGGAGCAGAAAAAAATAGCCAAGACTGGTCTAAACTAGGAGTGGAGGGTTCTGCCCCACAGAGAACAACTGGGGGGGGGGGCGGGGAGAGGGCGGTTGCGCAGTGAGACTCGGTCAAACCTGGACAGTCTGTCTCTTCACACACACCCACACCCAGACACCCAGGGACTCTGAACGGCTAAAGGGACCACTCACCCCCGAGCCCCTGGGGAGGAGCAGCAGCCACCGCCTGCACAGTCCTTTGGCCTCTTTGAGCCTCAGTCTTTTTGCCTGTGAAATAGGGATAATGACGCCTGCCTTGCCTACTCTGTGGGTCTAGCCAATAGGAAAGCATTTAAAAAGCCAAACCTTTCCACAGTGGATGAAGGAATACGCGCCTAGCTCTCTGAACCCTTAACCTTGCACGGAGAGGGAAGGGAGGGGACCCGGGGTTTTAAGCCAGGCAGGGGATGGCATTTTCCAGACAACTTCTATCCGATGAAGGTAACTAGGAGATCCCTCGCTGTCTCCCTGCCTAGGTTCTTCCCTTTCAGAATTTTTCCCTTTCCGATAACCACACCACACCCCGTACGTGTTTCCCACCCTGCGCTCTCTCTCTCTCTCTCTCTCTCTTTCCTGCCATTCCTCCTCCATCACCACTTCTTCCTGCACGCCTGCCCCACCACACCGGCACAGCTGCTTGAGGATCCGTGCGACACCCCACCCCCACCCCCACCCGCACAGCCGGGTTAATTGTGGCCTCTGGCGCGGTCCCCTTTGGGCCAATCTGCCAAAACCGTCGGGAGGAGCTGGCCCATTGGCGGAAATTGGGGAGAGGAAATCCCCGTCCAGTCCGGTTCCAAACAAAGAAAGTTGGTCCTCCCCGGCAGGACCTGCAGCCAACCTGCCCAAGGCAGGGCGCAGAGGAGGTGGTGCGGGGAGGCCTGGCCAGGGGAGGCGGGGAGGGGGAGAAAGAGCGGGCACCTGTCTCTGGAAGGCCTGCAGAAGCCAATCTGGGGAAAGTGGGGGTGCCTGCCCGGCCAAGTACCCCTTCCCAGGTGCCTCCCCAAGCCCGGGTGAGAGAGTACAAATGAGGCTGAGTGTCGGGGTCCAAGTAATGATTAACCCTCTTCTCCTCGGTCAGGCCTTGAGCCCTCAGCCGACCTGACCTGGCGGTGGCCGTCCCAGGCGTCACCGGCAAGTCGGCGGTGTGAAGTGAGGGGGCCAGTGGCAGCCCGGGGCCGCCGAAAGGAACTGGGTGCTGAGCAGGGGGTGCGCAGCTCCGAGGCTGAGCTGATCAGAGGAAGCGGACCGGCCACGGCCAGAGTACGAGGAGGGGAAGGGGCCACAGGCGGGCGAGGGCGAGGGCGCGGGGCTCCGCAGCGCCCAGGGGCAGTCGGAGAGGGGCGGGCGCAGCCCGGCGGGCTGAGTTGTCCCGGAGTTGGGAGCGAGCACCAAATCCACTCTCGGATCCTTCCGCGGCGCCCGCCCTCCCTTTCTCCTCTGCCAGCAGCTGTGCGGCGTGAGGAGCGGGCGGAGGACGCGCCAGCGCCGGGAGCGGGTAAGGAAGGGGACACCCGCCTGCGGCCCGGGGAAGCGAAGGGCAGGGCGGCCCGGGAGGGTGTGGGCTGCTTGGCGTCGCGAAGTGGTTGCAGACAAAGGACCGGCGCGGAGGGGTGAGGGAGGAACGGGGGTGGGGTGAGGGGAGAGGGGCTGGTGAGACAGGGAGAGAACCCAGGAAGAGGGGGCTCTCGGGGGACCGGCCGGGGTGTCTACTCCTGCAGCCTCCGCCCACTCTAGCCTGGAGCCCAGGTCCGGGGGGCTCACTCCTGCTTGGGTCCCGGCCGGTGGGACTGGGGCCTGGGGTCGGGGCTGGAAGTGTTGCTGTGGCTGGTGTGTGTGTGTGTGTGTGTGTGTGTGTGTGTGTGTGTGTGTGTGTGTGAGAGAGAGAGAGAGAGAGAGAGAGAGAGAGAGAGAGAGAGAGAGAGAGAGAGAATGCAAAAGCGCACGCTGAGTTAGGCAGGCAGGAGGGGCAGGCTGGAGAAAGTCCTTCACTTCAGGCTCAGACCCCGGCCCCACCCTTGGCGGCCCAGAGCCATCCACCCCACCCCACCCCGCACCCTCACAACTTGAAACAAAAGGGCTGAACCGAATCTCTCAGGAGTCAGGGCTCTGGCCCTTCCTGGGGAAAAGTGCTGTGGTCTGAGGCGGTAAGGGTTATCCGCATCCAGAAATAGATAACTTTTCGGTCCCTGTTCCTGGGGGTGGGTGGGTGAGGGGAGATGCAAAGTAAATCTCCGACAGAATAATGCCCGGGTCCTAGCGGTCCAATCCGCCCGTCTGGCCGGGCCAGGAGGTCTAGCCCCGCGGCCAACGAATGTATCCAAGAGTCTGACTAGTGCAGGGCGGAAGTCTCTTCCAATTTCTAAATGAATTCGGGAGAATGTCTTATGCCTCCTTGGCGAGGGGATGGTGAGAGAGCGGGAGTGTGGTGAGGGGTGTGGGAAGTGTGTGCCGGCGGGTGGAGAAGGTGGCCAGGCCCACAGCTGTGTCCCAGGCGGGGCTGAGTTAGGGGCTCAGGACCCAGATCCAGCACCGCCCCCTCCCCCTCTGCCCTGGGCCGCGCGGCCGCTCGGAGGCCAAGGCCTCGCCGCCTCGTCCAGAGGGGCCGCCAATCAATCCTGCAGGTCAACACAGCAATTAATAACGGGGTGAGGAGGCCTGGCGAAAGAGGGCGGGGAGGCGGCCGGCTGTGTCTCCCCGGGGCTCCGAGAGCCCAGCGGCGGGGCCGGGGAGGGGGGTGGTCTCGGAGGGCAGCAAGAACCCTGAGAACTCTCTGCGGGCTCGGATGTGGGTGCAGGGCTCCCGGAGAGAGGGGCTGGGGGCCAGGGCCGGGGAGCCTGGGAGGACAGGCCCAAAAAGTCAAAGGAGGACCCCAAGTAAACGCCTTGTGTTTCTGGCTCTGGGGGTTCGGGTGGTCTGACCATAGCTCATCTAGATGCGGGTTCTCTCCCCGACTCCTTGCCCTCCCCCCTTTTCTGAAGGATTTCGCTGTCCTGATGGAGCGGGCTCAGCGACACCAAGTAAAACCCGCGTCCTTCGCAAACCCGGCTGCGGCGGCGCAGCGTCCGCGGCTGCAGCGCTCGCACGCGGGTGTCGTTGTCATTTGAACCGGCCGGATGCAGCCGAGGGGGACGCGGGGGTCGTCAGGGCGACGCGAGGCCCCCCGGGCAGCTGTGCCCCAGCCAGACGTGTGTCTGAAAGAGGTGAGGGCAGAGGAGAGGGAGGTGGCAGTGAACGGAGAAAGGGAGGAAGCGGCTCGGAGGGCGCAGGACTCCAGAGTTCGGCGGGGCCTCCTCCGTGGGAACAGCGGCTGCCTTCTCCAGAACAGCTCCCCTCAGGCCCGGCTCCACAGCTCCTGCCCGCCGTGCCCCAACCGCGCCCGGCGGGGATGCGGGCCTCCCACCCTTAAAAGCGGGGAGAGGAGCGAAGGGGAAGGGCGTGCAATGCGCAGCTGGTCTTCCTGGCCGCCGCTCTGTCCCGCCAGCCGGGAGAGCCGCTATGGGTAAGCGCCCTGGTCCCCGCTGGAGTGTCCCGAGCGCCAGGAAACTTGAGATGAGGGTTCTGACCTGCGGTCAAGGATGCCCCCCTCCTCCTTCCCACCGCTCTGCCTTCTTGAGGCGCTGCGTCTTCTGGGAGTGGGAAGCAGGTCCAGGCACCCCAGGCCTGCCAGGCAGGGAGAGCTGCCTTCCCAAGGGGAAAACGGGAAAGTGGGAGCGTCAGAAGACGGAGCAGACAGGACGGGGCGAGGAGGAGGAAGAGGGGCAGGCAGGGGACAAAACAGACTCAGACGGGGTGAGGGTAAGAGGATCCCTGTGCCACGGAGGAAGAGAGGGGGAGAGAGGTTCCCAGAAAGGCCCAGCCATTAGGTCTGTCCTTGGGCTGCATATTTATACGGTCGAGGGGGTGCACAGATGGGCTCTCAATTGAATTCCCATCTTCAACACCATCAGAGATTGATTTTGTACTCGCTTTTAATTTTGCCATAATTAATTAGATCATTACAACTGTTTGCTATTGATCTCCCTACTTAAACCTCTGGTGCAGAGGGGTGGCCCAGAGCCCTAAAAGCCCAGGAGGCCACCGTTGACACTCCCGGGGGACCCCAGGTTCCATTCCCAAGGGAGGGGGTGGCTGGAAACAACCCAGGGACTGAGCCAAAAATGTAGAGGAAGGGAGATGCTGTGGGGTGGCGGGAACTGCAGTGTCAGCTGAAAGAAGAGAAACTGAGTTTGGGGGGTGGGGGGTGAGGGGAAGAAGATTTGAGGAAAAGGAGGAGTGAGGCTGGAGTTAGTCTTTGACCTCCAGTGGAATTATTTGGGAAACCTGATCCAGCCTTCTCCCCTGCCCCCCTCCAATCTAAAATTAAACTTGGGTCCCTAGCTTCCCACCCTGAAGCTGAGTTGGCAGGAGAGGGGGAGGAAGGGAAAAAGAGAGAGAAAGCCCTCCACAATCTTTGCTTTTTGGCTAAGCAGCTTCCCATGCTCCCCCCCCCAAAGGCCCCCTGGGGCCTGCCATCTTTCCCCTAGTCCCAGGCCTCCCTTGAATTTGTTATTTGGGGGTGGAGTGGGGCGGGCAGAGCCTTCTCCCCACACGTGTTAGGCACACACGCCAGTGCTTACCCTTTGGCTCCTACTCAAATACTCAGAACCCTCACACACGTGCACCCTGACGTGCACACAGCCAGTCCCCATCCACCACTAGCGCCCGTGCACCCCCCCCCCCATGAGCAGGTCCCACTAGCAGCCACGGCCTTCCCAGTGCTCCCAACTTGGAGAAAGTTATGCAGAATATTTCCACTATGGGACGTGGAAAGCTAAAAGTCCTAACCGCGCGACGGGAAGGAAATGCCAGCTTCTGCAAAGAGACCGAGCGAAGTTGTAACTCACTTCCTTCTGGACGGAAAGTTTTAAGTCGATTTAGAGCGGTGGGCGGGAAGACGCCACAGAGCCCAGTCCCCAGCCGTGACAGAGGCCCCCAGGCCAGCACAGAGAGGAAAAGGGGGGGAGTGGAGTCTCCCCCTGGCGTGGCCGCCCCCATCCCTCTCAGTCACCCTCCTTCCTCCCCACCCAATACCCGCCCCGGCCTAGGGCGCAGACGGGCCTCTCCCGGCTCTCACCTGCCCGGCCAGAGCGCTGTTCCATGCTCCGCTCCCCGCCGCCGCCGTCTGGGCCTGGGTCTCGCCTCTCCCCACCTCCTCGCCCCGACAGCGCGTCTCTCCTCTGCCGCCGCCGCCGCCGCCCGAGCCCCGGGCGCAGCCACCCAAGACTGAGCGGCTCAGATAACCGCTGCCTGCGCCGCGGCGGTGCGCTCGGCTCTCGCCCGCGCTCACACACCCGGCCGCGCTGAGGCACCGCCACGCGCGGGGGAGCCCCCGGCTCTGCGCCCCCGCACACGCGCGCACACGCCCCCCAGCCCGGAGCCAGCCTCAGGCGAGCGGCTCCCGCGCTGCCAGCGGCGCCCAAAGACCGGTTCCCCCGCCTAGACGCCGGCACTCTCTCACCCCACCCCTTCTTCACTGTGACAAGCGCTCCCCGTCAGTCTCCAGCCGCCAACGCAGGGGCCGCTGTGAGACTCTCGCGCGCTCCCCACTTTGGCGAGGTCCCCTTCCCGGTGACACGCGGCAGGGGCCCCCTCTGATTTTCTCCTTCATCAGGAAGGAGGAAAAAGGACAGCCTGCCACACACACCCGGGGTCTCAGCCTCAGTTTCCAAGATCCCTACCCACACACCCCAACTTTCTCCTGCACACAGGACCTCCTGTCACCAAGCCATTGTGGGACTGCTCCCTGAGTCCCTCAGAAGCTCTCCTTCTCTGCATTCAAACAACAACTCCGAATAAAAGGAAAAACCCTCCGGCTGTCCTGGCCTTCGGGAGATGGTGTGGCCCCAGGGAGAGGGAAAGTGGCCAGAACTCGGGCCACAATCACATGACCACCCACTTGAGCCACACCATCCCACCGGGTTCTGGTTCCCTCGGCCTATTCCGTGGACCCTCAGGTGCATAGTCTGTCCAAACACACACCCGCTCTTCCACGCCTGCAGGAAGGAGCACTTCAGCTCAGTTTCCCTTCAGCTTTTCCCCACCTCCTGCCCCTTCTACCTGGAATTTACCCCTTCACACCTTTGTCACAGATTCCCCTCCAGACCTCTCCTGCGCCACTTTCTCACGTGCACTCTCTTGTACTCCCACCACTTAAACACTGGACACCTTCCAGGCACCAGTGCTCCCACTCCTACCCGCCATGCACGCCTTTCTCATCTGCCCCACGTCACACCCCTCCCCACTCACCCTGGCCTCCTGCTCTCTCACAGCCTGGCTCACACCTGCTGAGGAACGTGGGAAGGCGGTCCCCAAAAAAGGGGTGGGCAAGCCAGCCCCAAGGTAGGTGAGGAACTGGGAGGTCTTTACTGGGTGTCCCATCCACCTCAGCTGGAGTTCGTCTAGAAAAATTATACAACTAGGAACAGGAAGCTGAAGGGGCACCATACCCCAGAGGCAAAACCAATGTTTCCCAACTTAAAATTTTAAAATCTTCCTACAGATACGTGAATTTCTGTTCTTTCAGGCAAATCATGGCCAAATTACCATCCTACCATTATTGGCGATTTAAAACACCAGACTTTGCCAGTGTTTCATTTCTTTTCTTTTCCAATCAAACTGATTTTTCCAAAATAATGTTTTTGCCTTTTTTTTTATACATAGAACAACTCCCAAGGATGAGAGAGCAGTCAGCATAAATGATACCCTAGTCTCACACACACACACAAACACAAATCACACTCTCATGTGGTTACTCCATGACACACCTGTGAGGTGTTCACACACATAATCTCTCTGTCACTTATTCAGAATCGCACCCAGTCACACACAAGGGCCATGACCTGCTGACTCATACCTTTACTATTTAGCTTTTGTGCCTTTGTTAACTTCTTCTCTGAAATAGTGGTAATAATCCTTGTCCTTTTTACAGGTTTCTCACAAGATAGCTTGTGTGGAAGTGATTTATAAAATGCAAAGTGTGACCACAGACACAGTCATTGCTCTTGCTCCTATATTATCAGAGACAGGAACTGAAACCCAAAGTTCCTCTCTCTCTCTCTCTCTCTCTCTCTCTCTCTCTCTCTCTCTCACACACACACACACACACACACACACACACACACACACGAACGCACACATAGCAGGGAAGCACCCACTGGGAGCCAGGAGTTCAGTGTCCCTACCTGCTCCCGAGCGCCAGCTCGTCACAGTTACCTGAACACAGGGCCCAGGGTTGGGGCAGTGCCAGGGCCGGGGCCTAGGCCCAGGGACAAGAAGCTGAGGCCATTGTACTAAGCAGCCTGTCGCACACCAGAAGGACCAAGAGGAGGAAGGAGGGCTCTGAGCTCTTGGCTCTGATGCTCGTAGAGTGTTGGAGACCACGGGATACTGCAAAGTGCTGCCAGTCAAAGGGCGCAGCTCCATACCTCAGCCTCCCGGCAGCCTCCTCCCTCAGGCTCTGCTCCTCTTTGTCCTAAGCTCTCACCCCTGTCCCACACGGTCTCTTGGGCCCTTTTGCTCATTGGCCGCCCCATTGATTGAGAGTCTCTCTCTGGTTCTCCGAGGAGTCCCAGGAAAAATGATCCACCAGCCTATTGATTCTTCATTAGAATTACATTTTCACGTGTGCTAAATTGGTTTTAAAAGCTTCTTCTGTTGTTATTGTCTTGTCAGACCCTGAGGTCCAGGGCAAACCAAGTTTAAATGTTGTGGCTTCTTAGGGGGGAAAAAATGGCCAGGGCCAGATCTGTAATTACTTGCTTTCCTGCCTTATGGTTGTCATGATGACAATTGTGATTTGCTTTTAGTTTCTTTAGGAAAAGGGCCCAGGAGGAGGCTGCTCGGGTCAGGCTGGGGCTGGCTGGCGAGGTGAGTATGCGTGGAGCGGGCTCTGACGTCCCTGGAGGACGGGCACCAGAGCAGCTTCCCTTCCCTTGGAAATTAAATCTAACACTCGAACCTGTATTAATTGCTCCCGGAACAAGAGAAAATGTAAAAGTTTTAAGAATCATTTTTTTTCTTCGCCTTTTCCAGATTGACTAGAGGAGGAACACACAACCCAGCCCCACTTACTCTAGTCCCCTCCCCTTTCTCCTAAACAGCTGGGGGGGAGATGTCAGCTTTCACAAGGTGCTGAGGGAGCTGTGGCAGCCTCCTGCTTTACAGCCGGGGGAAGCCAGGGCACAGGGCGCTTTTCATTACTACACCGTGCACTGGGGGGAGAATGAGCCCAAGTGAGGGGGAAGAAGTGGGGGACAGAGAGGTAGAGACCCACCGGCAGGAGAGAGGGAGAAAAAAAGGGAGGAGAGATAGAGATAGAAATGAGAGAGAGAGAGAGAGAGAGAGAGAGAGAGAGAGAGAGAGAACAAACCAGGGACAGTGTGAGAAGGAGAGGACAGAAAAGAGTGAAAAGGGCGGAAGGACGGAAGGAAGGAAGGGAGGGAGGGAGGAAGGAAGGAGGGAGGAAGGAAGGAGGGAGGAAGGAAGGGAAGGAAGGAAGGAAAAAGGACAGACTGAGAGAAGGCACTGTCCAGAGGAAGGGGACAGAGGAAGACAGAGAGAAAGAGAGGGAAAGAGACCAAGGCAGGCCGAAGAGCAAGCCCTGGGGAGCTGGCAGCCTCCTGCCCCTCCCTCCTCCTGCCCTGGCAGCTGGCAGGCCGCGCCGGGGAGTGGGCATCGGGCGGCGGCGGCGCCCAGGCAGGAAAGCCGAATGTCTCCGTGATGTGTTTATCCCCTAATCAGTTCATTAGTTATAAACAACATGACATTAGAAGTTAGGAGGCAGTTGATATTAATTTTTATTTAACTAGTTGATGTTTAATCCGTCACGCCAGGCTGGGTAGCAGCGAGAAAGATCTTCCTGACACAAAACCAGTTAGAACTTCATAAGGCGCAATCAGTGTCCCCGCGTTGAAACAAACAAGAGAGACAGAGACAGAGAGACAGGGAGAGTCAGAGACAGAGGCAGCCCCGCCGGAGACGGAGCGGGCCGGGCAGGCGGGGAGAGTGCACGGCGGGTGAGGGCTGGGGCGGGGGGTGGGGGTGCGTACACCAGAAAGTCAGGGCGCAGAGAGGGTGGCTCGGCTGGGGTGGCAGCTCTGAACCGGGGCGGCGAGCCCGAAGCAAGTGAAGGGCCGGGCCGTGCGCCCCGGGAAGGCCCGGCGGGGGGCAGCGGCGGGGGCAGGGCAAGGGCCGGCCTCGTGGCCACCGGGAGCGCCTTCCGCGGCGGGGCGCGTGGGGTGGCCAGCGGCCAGGCGGACGCCAGGGGCTCAGGCCCCCGAGGCGAGGCCCGTGCTTGCGGATCGTCCTCTCCGGGTCTGGAGGCGGAGAAGCTGCTCCGGGAGGAGCCGGCTGGACCCGAGGGGGAAGGAGAAAGGCGAGAACCGGGGGGCCGGCGGCTCGGGCTCAAAGTTTGCAGCGGCCACAGGCAGAGCAGGGCGTGTGTGAGCTTGTGTGCTGGGGCGCTCGGTGTCGGCGAAGCGGGGGGACGTGGGGGACCGCGTGGGCACTCTACCGGCGGGAAAGACCTTCCCCCCGAGTTCGCCGGCGCCCCGGGGTGCCGGGCTCCGGAGAGGGACCGGCCGGCCGGGCTGTCTTGATGGCGGGCTCCCGGGTGGCCGTGCGGGGCCGCGAGTCCGAGGTCCCCCGGGCCGGGCCGGGCCGGGCGAGCCTCTCCCTCAACCCCGCCCCCAAGCGCGAGCGCTGGGCTTTTTCCACCTCCACTCCGGGCATCGCCGGGCACTGGCTGGGTCACGGCTTCCTGCGCCGGCCCGGGGGAGGGGGGTTCGAGGGGGGTCGGGGCTGTAGTTTTCCGCGTTCGCGGACACTGTTTAGAGAGGTGCCGAGGCATCCCTCCCGGCGCGCAGGCTCAAGCCCAGCATCCTGCTATTTGCATGTTAATCTGCCTCCACCGCAAAAAGGAAATCGCTGGAATTCCGAAGAAAATTGCCTCTCGCCGGCGGTTAATAGTTAACTTAAGACAGGAAAGTTCCCAGGGAGAGAGAGAGGCGAGAGCCGGGGCGAGAGGCTCGCTCGGGAGGCGGCCCGGGAGGGAGGCGGCCGCGGCCTCGGCCTCTCCCCGGGCCCCGCGCGCTCCGCCCGGCCCCGCGCGCCGCCTCCCTCCTCCGGCGGCGCGTCCCCCGCGCCGTCATTAGCATCGTTTAGTTCACAAAACCCTTCCTGGGAGAATCTGTTCCCTCGTTCCGGGGCTCGGGTTCAGCACCTGATTCCGCCGGGCGAGGCGAATAAATCACCGCGGCGGCGGCGGCGGCGGCGGGGGAGCCGGACCGAGCCCGCCAGCCTGGGGCCGCCGCGGGAAGGAACAAGTGAGCAGGAGGCGGCGGGGCCCAGAAAAACGATGCGGGGAGACGCTGTAACCCGAGCCCGGGGGCAGCGAAGGGCCCCGGGAGAAAGACCCGAGGAACGCAGAGGCGGAGAAGGGGCCACAAGAGGAGAGAGGGAGACGGAGAAAAAAGAGGGACAGAGGAGAGGAGAGGGAGAGAGAAAACGAAGAGCGCACGGAAAGAAAGGGAAGATGGGGAGGGGAAAGAGAAGTCCCAGAAGAAAGAAGAGGGTTAACAGGGAGATTAAGGAAAGGGACAGGAGAATAAAGAAAAAGAAAAGAAAACCAAAAGAGCAAATGCTTTTGTTACATCCACAAAAACTCCCTCCCGCCAGGCTCGGCGGGGGGAAAGCGCGCCCCGAGGCGGCCAGGGCTCGCGCGCCAGGGCCGCAACCCCGGGAGGCCCCAGGCGGGAGCGCCACCTGCTCCGCGCTTTCAGCCGGGTCCGGCGCCGAACCGGATGGCGAGTTGAAGTTCCAGGGTGCGGGGCGCATCGGGGCTATCTTCCCCGGAAAGGAGTGGTGTTTGTGTGGGGAGTGCCACCCCGGAGCCAGGCCTGGGAAGGGGATGGGGAGATGGAAAACGCACGGCTCTCCCTGGGGCAGGCACTGGGGACCTGGGACTCCCTGCTCTGGAGCAGCGAAGGGAGATGGGGACCCAGGGAGGACGGTCTTTGGTCTCCTTGGTACACACCACCCAGCAGCTAGGACTCCCCATCCGTCACCTGCCTCTGTTACAGGGCCTTGGAGGACTCCCCGGACCCCCCACCTCCCTGCACCGTGCACATCCCCTTAGTGCTGGCTGGCGCGCGGGGCCTAAGCTGCGAGGAAAAAAGTAACGCAGCGAGAACTGCCCAGCGGAGGGCGCATTTCCTAAACTGCCTCTCAGCGCCAGGCAGAGAGGCCGGGCGCAGATTCCGCTGCGTCTAGGGCTGGGGCCCCACCTCGGCTGCCCTGGCCCAGTGACTGGGGAGGAGAAAGGGGGAAAAGGAAAGAAGTGGGGGAGGGGAGCGGGCGGTGCAGAAGAGAGGCAGAGAGGAATGAAATATGGAAACTCGGACCTAAGGGAGAAGGCGCCAGGGTGGTAGCCAACCTCTCCCCTCTGATCTGACGAAGTCAAAGGCGCCCTAGGCTGCAGGGCTGGAGACTGAGACCCCAACAAAGCCTCTGGAAGTTTCTGTGCATGTGGGACCCACGCTGAGGAGAGGAAGTCTTCCTTACCTGCACCCTGGAATGACAAATGCCCCCAAATTTTCCAGTCTTTGGGACAAGTGGGGCGATGAACAACCCACTCTTTTTCTCCTCTTCCTTCCTTTCCCTCCCTGCCTTGTCCACGGGCCAGGCCAGCTACAGAGCTGGAATAGAGGAGGGGGAGAGGGGAAAGATCTCCTAGGAGGCGCATCAATTCCTACTCCTCCACCCCCCTACACACACAGGATGAAACTGCTACCTAGATCAGAATTCTCTGGGTTGAGGAAATTGGGAAGACAGTGATCGGGCTGGGCCAGCTTCGAGGGCACCAATGTCAGTCCATAAGCCTGAGTCAACTGTGATGGACTCTGTGGTCATAGCAGCAAATCAGACACTCGCCCTGCTCTCAAGGATGGCAAAAGAGAGAGCTACAAACCGAAGAACGCTGCAAGATACCCGCTGGAAGGGTGACTGGGACGTAGGGAAACACATTGGGGGAGTCAGAGGATGCTTCAGAAAGGGAGTGGGGTCTCGGAAGATGATTGATGTACCCTAAATGCAGGGGGTAGCTGGGGGAAATATTCCCAGGCAGGAGGAGATAAGGAGCAAAGGCAGGAGAAGAGGGCCGCAACTCCTCTGGTTGGGGAACTGCAAAGGATTCTGCGGAGCCAGTGTGGGGGTTTGGGGTAAGGCACAGGAAGTACGGCTAGGAGGTGGCAAGGACTAGATCTAGGAGCACTTTTACTACTGACATTTTTTTTGTTGTTTTTTAATATATTTTATTGATTTTTTTACAGAGAGGAAGGGAAAAGGATAGAGAGTTAGAAACATCAATGAGAGACATTAATCAGCTGCCTCCTGCACGCCCCCTACTGGGGATGTGCCGGCAACCAGGATACATGCCCTTGACCGGAATCAAACCCGGGACCTTTCAGTCCACAGGCGGTCACTCTATCCACTGAGCCTGGTTTCGGCATATATATATAATTGATTTTTTTTACAGAGAGGAAGGGAGAGGGATAGAGAGTTAGGAACATCAATGAGAGAGAACCATTGATCATCTGCCTCCTGCACGCCCCCCAATGAGGATGTGCCTAAAACCAAGATACATGCCCCTGACTGGAATCAAACCCGGGACCTTTTGGTCTCCAGGCCGACGCTCTATCCATTGAGCCAAACCAGTTTCGGCACCACTGAGTTTTGATTTGCTCCTTTAGGCCATGAGATGCCACTGAAGAATGTCAAACAGGGAAGAGAGAAAATCTGATTTGGACAGGAAAGACCACTCTGGAGGTGTGGGCAGTGCTCTGGAGGCAGACAGAGCAGCAGAGACTGGGAAAAGTCTCAGCAAGAGAAGGTAGGAGGCCTTGAAACGAGAAGTCTGAGGGTGATGGAGAAGAGAGGGTGCAAGCGAGAGGTAAAGGCGGGAGGGTCAGGAGTGGGTCACAAATCGTGTGTGTTGTTGGATGAGATGATAAATTAAGGTCCGTCTAGGCTTCTGGGTAACTTTAGTCTCAGCCCTGACCCTCCCTTCACCCTCCACTGCCCTCCCTTGGAAAGCCCTCCCCCACTCCTGTAGAGGTTACCAAAGTAGAAACCCACATATGTCTGGAGGCAACACTTTCTCCCCTTGTAAAGGCAGCCTCATAGGGCAGTGTATGCCACAGAAGGGGATAACCTCTCACTAACCCCAAGAGAGAGAGAAAGCAGCACCCCAAGAGTGAAAATGGAGCCAGGTTGTCCTGAGGTAGATGGCACCTTTGTCAGATCTAACATGGAGCAGTTCTGCGACATTAGGCACTGTGTCTGTCATCTGTAAAATGGGGACAGTTATATGAGTTATATATGTTTTATATAACTCATATATAACTTATACAACTGTAAGTTGTCCCATACAGACCCCCATGAGGAGGTACCCTGAGAAAGGGGTATATTACCCTGGCCAGGGTGGCTCAGTGGGTTGAATGTTGTCCCATACACTGAAAGGTCACTGGTTTGATTCCTGGTGAGGGTACATATTCAAGTTTCAGGTTCAGTCCCTGGAAGGAGGGGGAGAAGGGTATGTATGAGAAGCAACCAATCAAAATTTCTCTCTCTCCCTCTCCCTCTAAAATCAATAAAAACCTATTTAAAAAATAAGGGGTATATTAACACATGACATGTAGATGTTTGACCACATTAGTTAATTCCCCATTCCCACTCCAGGCCCAGACCTATGCATATACTGACAGAGCATTGTCTCCTGAGCAGGCAGAGGGTGTCAGGGGTACAGATAGCAATTATACAGAGATACTCTGGAGAAGTCAGTCCAGACGGAAAGCCAGGTGCCCAGCTGAGCCATGTTAAGAACAACAAGAAAACAGCTAACAAGTCCGAAGGCTTACTGTATGTCAGCACAGGTGTTAATTCTATAATCCTCACCTGTTATTAACCCCATCTTAAAGATGAGAAAAGTGAGGCACAGAGAGTTCTAATATCTTGTCCACACGCAGCTGGTAGGTGGCAAAGGTAGGATCTGTCCCCAGATACTACCTTCATCACCCACACTCTTAAGGACATGCTACACTAGATATTCCTTGTGCCCAGAAGGAAGTCACAGGGAGAAGAGACACTGGCTGTGGCTTGGAGGCTGGGTGGGTCTGAGGGACTCAATCCTTCATCATTATCCATTTGGTAAAACTCAGGAGCCCCCCTCCCCTCTGTCTCCCAGATTCTCACACCAGCCCCCTTTCACCACCTCCATGCTCTTCTCTTTTCTTGTCGGCCTGGGTTCTCTGAATCCGGAAACAGAGCTGGGTCCTGTGACCAGCCAGCCAACTCTGTAGGGCTGCAGGGCCACTGGCCCTCACCAGTTCTGTGGGAAGCTCAGAGCCCTTCCCTAGGAGCCAGCCTTTGTATTGGGAGACTCTGGGTTTCTCCAGCCAGCCCTTGTCCCTCTCTGTAGGCATCTGGTGTTTCCCTCTTCCAGGCCTGCAGCCTCAATAGGGGGGATTCCCTTCATGCCTCACAACAGCGAGGCTCCGTTTCTGATGAGGCCGTGGTGGATCCTGATCTTCATTCGGCACCAGCCACAGACAAGAGTTCCCTGGACTGGTCCTGATGCCACACATGCAGGTTTAGCCTCAGTTGTCCCATACCGATCCCCATGAGCTGGACCCAGGCACCCTGAGAACTGCAGAGGAGCACAGAGGACCCATCTCTTCGAGCTCCACTGGGTTCATCAAACAGGCCATTCTCAGAACTGACCTCACTATGCCCAGACAGCTGCCTCCCCTACATGCTGGGACCACCTACCTCCCTCTCCCCCTTTCTCTGGCCCACAGAGGTCTTTCTTTCCCACCTTGAGCAGGAATTATCGTTGCCATCAAACAGAAGTTGAAGAAGACCTAGGAATGATGTAGGTCTGTGGAGACTCTGTGCCCTCCGTTAACCCATCCAGGGAGACAGGGCAAGAATGAATATGTGTGAATGGGGGAGGGGGAAGAGGGTCTAGGCGTGTATTTGGAGGGATTTCACTTTGGACTTCTACCAGTTCCACACAGAATGGCCTCTTCTACGTGACCTGTGAGTTCTTTAAAACAGTCAGCATAGCCAGGCGGATATTCCTAAAGTGCCAGCACCATGGAGCAAAACCACTTCGCTTCTTTGTAGTGACTGCCTTCCTGGTTTGCAGCCTAGTCTTTTGAAAACCTTCCTTCCAAATGGACAGGGGGTTAGGCAGCCTGCCAGACCATTGAGACAAGACCCCAGGATGAAGGTGACTGGATGGATATAAGTTAGTGTTCTCTCTTGCTACCCCCTTTTTCCTTTCCCCCTTTCCTCCTCCCCACAACACACCTCAAGGAAAGAAGCAGTTGGGAGAGATGGTGGCGGTGGTGGTATTGTTGCCTGCAGCATCCCTGAACCAACTGTGTCCCCTCCCAAGGACAAGTTACTCCAAAAAAGAGGCTCATCCCTTCTGTACAGGGAGATTAGAGCATCAGAGCGCCCAGCACCATGTCTGGCACACAATAGAGATCCCCCAAATGTATTGTTAATGTCGTATGCTTTTAAGGAGGACACAGAATCTCCACAGACCTACATCATTCCTAGGTCTTCTTCAACTTCTTTTTTTTTGTTTTGTTTTGTTTTTAAAATATATTTTATTGATTTTTCACAGAGAGGAAGGGAGAGGGATAGAAAGTCAGAAACATTGATGAGAGAGACATCAATCAGCTGCCTCCTGCACGCCCCCTACTGGGGATGTGCCCGCAACCAATGTACATGCTCTTGACCCGAATCAAACCTGAGACCTTTCAGTCCGAAGGCCAACACTCTATCCACTGAGCCAAACCGGTTTCGGCTCAACTTCTGTTTTATGGCAAAGATAATTTCTGCTCAAGGCGGAGAAAGAAAGACGCTGTGGGCTAGAGAAAGTGGGGGGTAAGGGGGGTGGGAAGAGGGGCTGCAGCGTGGTTCCAGCATGTAGGGGAGGCAGCTGTCTGGGCATAGTGAGGTCAGTTCAGAGAACTGGTACAATTCCTCCTTGGTCAGTCAGAGGTTCAAGGCCCTCCTCAACACCTGTGGGAGCTGGGAGGGGCACTTCCCTGGGCACAACGCCCTCTGGGTGGTGGGGTTTCAGACTCACTTGTCTCTGGCACAGAGCCAGTGCAAGGGCCAGGCCAGGGCCTCTGGATCTGGAAACAGCTGGATCCTGCGACCAGCCAGCCAGCCAGCTCTGTAAGGCTGCAGGCCACTAGCCCTCACCAGCTGTCCTTTGTATTGAGACACTCTGAGGGTCGGATTAGGGGTGTGGGTGGGGGTGAGGGGTAAAGAAAGTGCGTGAGAAGACTTGGGCCCCCACATCCTGAGTCCGTAGCCAGCCTGGCCGCCGCCACCACTGAGCCCACCGGGCTTGGAGCTGCCCTGCCACCGGGCCGGCCCGGCCTGGGAGCATTCCGCGCTCAGAGCAAGCTCGCCCGCGGCCCGCCCCGCCCACCGAGCGCAGGCACTCGATTAATAATCATAAACCCCCCGCTCACCCTCCTCTTAAAATTAATAACTCTGTAATTAGAGTCATTTCAGAAGCCTCCTGAGCCGCCGAGGCCGGCCGGGCCGCCCGGCCGCTCGCGCCGTGGGCAGGAGGGAGGAGGCGGCCGGCTCGGCCGCGGCATCTGCAGGTACAGAATGAGAATTAAAATCGCTCTCAACAATCCAATACACTTTTTATCAGCCATCTATCTGAGAGCCGAGCCCATTCATCATCCGAGGCATTCTCCCTGAAAACAAGACCCATTCAGATTTTATACAAATTATCATATTTATCATCGTCTCCAACTCCGGAGTAACATCTCCGCAAAGTGTCTGCCATCTCCCCGGGGAGCCGCGCCGCTCTGAGCGCCCCAGCGCCCCAGCGCCCACCCCTGCGAGGCAATCCCCCCCGCGGAGCCCGCTCCCCTCGCCCCTTCTCCCTCCACCACACGCCCATCGCCCCAGCCGGCCTCTGGCCTTTGAACCACTGTCTCTGCTTCCCTCCCCTTCTCTCCCTCCCTCCCTGCCTTCCTCCCTTTCTCCCTCCCTCCCTCCCTCCTTCCCATCCCATCCTGGTTTTTAGGGCCTGGTCAGGCCTTCCCTCTCTGTCCTGTCTTTCTGGGTCTCTGCTTTCTTCCCACCCAGCATCCCCGTTTCCCTGCCGTCATCAAGAAGCAAGAGGAGCTGTTTGTGGAGGAGGGCTTGCTCCTATCCTCTAGGACTTAGGAAGAGCTCCACAGTGGGGCTCCGTGTTGATTCCAGGGGTCAGCTCAGGCCCACACCCAAGAGTCTGAGGAAATGCAGCAGGGCCATACTAGGCACATGTTCATGCCCACCACACAGTACAAACACACACACACACCATCCATAACACACACACATAGCCACACACACACCACAAGCCTCCACCACACTTAACATACACAGAGCCACCGATGCACTCACAGCCACCTACCACACAAAGCTCCCAACACACACAGTCCTCAAAATATACCCCGTACACACAGCCTCCTAATCATGCTAATGTAGCCATCTCTCTATACATAGCCCCCCTTATACCACCCAGCCCCCTAATGGACACGCAGCTTCCTACCACACACAGGGCCCCCAATCCATGCAAATGCACACAGGTACATAGGTACGGGAAGACACAGGCTGTAAACCTGCAGGTGTGCAGATACACACTGTTCTCTCATGTCCTCTTACCTAGATTCTCAGCCTCCCGCACCTCTCCCTCCTCTTTCAGCGTATACACACACTTTAGGCTAGAACGGGTCAGGCACCACGACCTCTGGAATAACTTCTGGCCTAAGTGGGGGGATTTGCCTGTACCCAACAAGATCTCAGCTTGCTCTGCTGCACTGACCCCCAGGGGTTAGTGAGGTCTCCCCACTTCAGGCCCATAGACACCGAGATGTTTTAGAAGGGAGGTTGTTCACATTCTAAGGAGGGAGACCACAAAAAGTGACAGCAAGAATATTCAGAACATAGGTTTTTGACTCAAAAAGCAATAGATGGGTGACTGCCTCAGTCACCCTGGAGTGACCCTGCTGATCTCCCTTAGGGAAGCCAAGCTCCAGGGTTATATTAAAGTCTCCGAGCTTACCCTCAGTTTCTTATCAAAAGCCTGCCTCAATGAGTTGCTGTGAAGGAGCGTGCGGCTATTATCTCCTGTGGGCTGTTGGTTGGCTGATTCATTCACCCCTCAGTCATGAATGCAACAATGCCTTCTCTGTGTCAGCTCTCGGCTTGACATGGAAAGTACAGTGGTGGGTAAGAGAGATGCCCGGTCTGTCTCCATGGGTTGCAGTCTAGAGCACCGCTGTCCTGTAGAACGCTCTGTGATGGTCAATGTTCTCTCTCTGCACTGTTCAATACAGTAGCCACTACCCACATGTGGCAACTGAGCACTCAAAATGTAGCAAATGCGACTGAGGAACTGAATTTTCATTTTATTTTTTCATTTAAATTTAAGTACATTTGGCTTGATTATTTAATTGTAGCTAATGGCTACTATGTTGGTAAGCACAGTTCTTGCAAGCAGATTAGTCTTAATTTTGTCTGATGGGGCAGGATATATGTGAAGGAATTCCCTCCCTCTTCCAGAGCTGTGGGGTTTCAGACCCACATGTCTGTGAGTGTGAGTGGGGGAGGGGGGGCTGTGAGCATGGCTTCTCTTCCTGTTTGGACCATTAGTTCCCTACA
This sequence comes from Lasiurus borealis, assembly GCA_004026805.1. Taxonomy (NCBI): domain Eukaryota; kingdom Metazoa; phylum Chordata; class Mammalia; order Chiroptera; family Vespertilionidae; genus Lasiurus; species Lasiurus borealis. Next base: position 57,237 of record PVJN01003260.1, read on the forward strand.
TGATATAAGAATGCAACCCACCCACATGTGTGTGAACCAAACAGGCTCCTTCTAAAAACTGTAGATGAGTAATTCGCCGTGAAAGAGTAAAAACAGCATTTCTTGAGTATTTGCTTGGCTACCAGACACTATTTGCATATGCTATATCACAAGTCTTACCAGGGGTTTATGAATACAGAGGGCACACACAAGGAGTTGGGGAGGAAAACAGGAAGTGGGTTCTGGGGCAACTCGAGAGGGCAAGGCCTGTGACTGTCATGCATAAATGGGGACCAGTGATCTCAAGTTGTCTGACTTTTTAAAATCCACACCTGAGCCTATGGTTATTGATTTTAGAGAGAGGAATGGAGGGAGAGCTGGAAAGAGGAAGAGAGAGAGAGAGAGAGAGAGAGAGAGAGAGAGAGAGAGAGAGAAACAGCAATTGGTTATCTCCTGTACATGCCCTGACCAGGGATCGAACCTGCAACCTAGGCATGTGCCTTGACTGGGAATCAAATCTGAAACCTTTTGATATACGGGACTATGCTTCAACCAACTGAGCCAGGGAAAATTGTCTGATTTTTTTAAAAAAAAGCAATCAGGAATCTTGGCTTTTGTTGAAAATTCATGGGAAATTATTTTTTAAAAATTTTGTTTTAATCCCAACTGTTCAGATGAACAAATGATGATGTGCAAGGATAGTCACTGCAGCTTTGTTTGCAGATTAGAAGTAATCTAAATGTCCACTAGTAGGAGCCCGGTTAAATGACTTATGACACATCTAGTCAATAGAATACTAGGCAGCCTTAATCAAGAATGAAATGAATCTTCATTTATAGATATGGAAAGACCTCCAAGGTGAATTAAGTGAAAAAAATAAGCATGGAACAATGTGTAAGAGAGAACTCCACAGTCCCAAGAATGCTCTATCACATCTCTCTGGGGCCTGCCATGAGAATACTCTGGCCTGTAGAATGTGGACCTATGTACATGTTTGTTTATCCAAACACATCTACACAGCCCCAGAGCAGATGCTCCCGGGGGACAGACTTCCTGTTTCCTCTTCCAAGGTGAGAAGACATGAATATCTCCTGGTTAGCAATGGGCATCAGATTCCTTGTGACCTGCCCTTTCTACTCAAACCCCTGCACTGCCCATGACAGAACAACCAGCATTGCTTCTTTTCTTCGAGTAAATGTGAGAAAAGGCCCCAGGGGCCTCAGGCATTAACGATATCAAATGATTGGATAGCATGTTCTCTTTCCAGTGAGGAAAGCAGGGAAGGATTAGTATTCCCTTTTTTTGGATGAAGAAACTGAGATTCACACATCACACACACATACATATGCATGCACATGCACATACTTGTAAGAATTAAAAATATATTGTGGTGCAAATTAACACACTCATTCCATTGTCTCATAGCAATGTCACCAAAGTCCTTGGCCCCATCTAGGAACCAAGAGGGAAAGCCTTATGCAGGGGCCCCAAGCTGGAGATAAAACAGCAAAAGAAGCTTGAGAGGTAAGGGGAGAACCATGGCATTTGAACAAGAGCTCCCCCTATCGGTGGCTAATATTATGGCTTAATGTGATCAAGGGTCTGAAGTAGCTCTCTGTGCATAAGGACCTGTATACTCCGCAGGCTCTCAAGGCAACCTGTGTTCACAACCACCTAACTCTCCACACAAGTTTCCCTACCCCACAACAACCTTGTCTTCCTGCCACGTCTGGGCCAAAAAGCAAGTGAAGAGTCAAAGATTGACAATCTGTCCCCAATTCCCTCAGCCACAGGCTTAGATCCCTACTATGAGTTCCAGCATGTGATGAAGGAAGAAGCAGACAGATACTGAGGGAGTATCCTCGGCCCCTCTAATGTGTCTATACTAATATTGGCAAATCACAGGCTCTGGAAAGATCCAGAATCACAGAGGCCCCAGGGTAGCCAGAGAGAGCCTTAGTTGGGGATGGCAAATTTGGCAACAGACTGACCAACTAGGCCTCCCCTAGGGCCTCAAGCATCACCTAGAGCAGTGGTTCTCAACCTGTGGGTCGCGACCCCTTTGGGGGCCGAACGACCCTTTTGGGGGTTGAACGACCCTTTCACAGGGGTCGCCTAAGACCATCAGAAAATGCAGATATTTACATCACGATGCATAACAGTAGCAAAATTTCATGGTTGGGGGTCACCACCACATGAGGAACTGTATGCAAGGGTTGCGGCCTTAGGAAGGTTGAGAACCACTGACCTAGAGGAATTTATTTAACACGCATTTATAAGATACTTGCTCTATACGTGGCATTGTTGTGAGTACTTTACAAGTGTGTTAATTTCCTACTGCTGCTTTAACAAATTATCACAAACTTATTGGTTTAAAACATCACATTTATTATCTTACATTTCTTGAATTCAGAAGTCCAACACTCTGGGTGGGCAGGGCTGTGCTCTTTCTGGGGGCTCTAGGGAAGAATCAATTTCCTTGCCTTTTCCAGTTTCTAGGAGACACCCTCATACTTGGGCTCAAGGCTGTATCGCTCCAACCTCTGCTTCTGTCCTCACATGTTCTTCTTTGACTCTGATACTCCTGTTCCTTCTTATAAAGACCTTTGTTATGGCTGTCTGCTTGGGCAAACCAAGATAATCTTCTCATCTTAAGATCTTACACAAAATCACATCTTCAAAATCCCTTTTGCCATAACATATTCATAGGTTTTGAAGATTAAGATGTGGAATTTTTTTTTTTTGCGGGGGAGGCATCATTATTCTGCCACAACAAGTATTATTAACTCATCTAACCATAATAACAACTCTATGAGGTAGCTGCTATTGCTAATCCCATTTTTTCTAATGTGGAAGCTAAAGCATCCAGAGGTTAAGTTTGTCCAAGATCATACATTTACTCGTGACAAAACTATCATTCAATCTCCAGCATCCTGTCTCCGGAGTCTGTGCTCTTCACCACCACACTACAAGTACTTGGGGCCTGACAGAAACAGATGTTCTATGTCTCCATCTTCAGACACGAATACTCTACATGCTCAGACATCTCACATAATGTCTGCGCATTTTCATACACATATAACACCACACACAAATATATTTCACATATATGTGTGTGTATATATATTCAGTTCACACACACATATACAAACACACAAAATACCTGGACACACACATTCACAAACATATACTCTGCTCATATACACTCACATTACACACATGTACACATACACATGCTCTGACACACACACACATGTACTCTATCCCAGAGCCTCTTCATAAATGAATATTCTGCACACATAGCAGATATATTTTCTGTGCTCACAACCTGTGTTCACAACCACCTAATGGCCTGTGATATATGCACCTTGTTTATGTATGTACACAGAATCATGTAAACGCATATCCTCTTAATAAACAAATCTGGCAAAAAGATATATAATATGCTTGCAATGTCATACATATTCTGTACTTGAATATACCATGCACACACATATACCCACAAATACCTATACTATTTAGGCACATATCTTACTCACACATAGATTCTATGTATATACACATACACCCTCACAGAGACTCACTTGGCATCCACACGTGGTATAAATACACACATTGCATCCCAAAGCTCTGTGCCCTGCATACACATTTACATCCCATGCAAATGTTCTCAAGAACATACATACAGAGACCCTAGGTATACACATACTGCACACTCACACATATCCCACTCTGGATGCATACTTTCACACACAATCTTTTTAAAATACATTTTATATGCATAACCCGCAGTTACAGAGATGTATATATCCTATTCAGCAGGATGAAATACACACTGGAATTGTCAGCTTTAAATAGCCCTTCACACACAAAATAACCACACAACTGTACAGCCCTAGCCGAGATTTTTGAGGTGCTTCCTTAGGCAATTCCCCCCAACACTCACTGGAGGTTCTCCCCATTTTCCTGGGGGGGAGGCTGAGGCTAGCGCGGGGCGGGGCTCACCCCGGCTGGCACCGCCCACCGCCCGCCGGCTCCTCCCCCGCCCCCACCGCCTCGGTGTGATGAGCCCCCGGCTCGTATCCCTCAGCTCCGACAGAAAGTAGTTCCAATACCATGTTTGTTAACTAGGTTATCTAGGCTGTGGAAGATTTTAATGTTGAATTTTATAGCTTTACCACGCTCTGCCGTCCTTGTGAATATTGTAATATTGCATTTTTTACAAGTTACTCTTCTGTTAATGTTCCAGCTAGTAACTTTTATAATCCTCCTCAATGAAATTTTTTTGTATTCTTCCGCACCGTTAACCCCAATGGCGGCGCCTCGGCCCCTGGCAGGAGGCAGAGACGAGATGAATTCCTCTTTAATCAGAAATAATAATAATAAAAACACACACGCGGCTCTGCGGCCTCTCACTTCGGCTTCCCTTACCCGCCGCCACCTCCTCTCCGGCCCGCCTGTGGGCCCTGCGGCCGAGGCCCCATCTCCGCGCTCCCCCGACGCTGCGGCTCCCTGCAGCCCCCGCCACCCTCCCAGGCTCCATCCCTCCGGCTGCCTGGTGCCTGGCGGCTGGCCGGCCGGCTGGGCCTCTTCGGCTGCTTCTCCCTCTGTGGGCCTCTGTCTCTCAGGCTCCTCCAGGCCCTGCCTCTCTTCTGGGTCTCCTCTTCCGCCTAGGTTTCCTCCCAAGCGAGTGTCCTCTTTTCCACCTTTTGGGAAGCCATTTGGGCCGGAGTGGGGAGACCCGGTGAGGGGTGGGTCTTGCTTAGTGAGATGACACGCTTTGGACTGGGTGGGGGCTGGGTTGGGGTGGTTCATTTGGAGCCACTTAGGGAAGGGAGGTTTCAGGCTTATGGTTGTCTGTGGCCATACAGACAGAAGGGGTCTGCAGAGGGGAAGGGGAAGGATGTCCAAAATTTGGGGGTGAAGGCTAAGTCAGAGGAGCCCAGACCTTGGGGGAGAAGAAGGCAGTTGGCCGAATGAGCCCTGGCTTAGTGCCAGACATGCTCTTGCCCTGGGGTTCCCTGCCCTCCAATAGGAAAGACCTACCAGAGAGACAGGGGAAACCTAGACAGAGGAGGCCTGCAGCTGGGGAAGAACCTTGAAGGAGGGGGCGTGTGTGTGCATGCTCAGGTGCATGGGGTGATAACGGCACAAGAAAGCGTGATCTGAGGCCACAGCAGACACCATGAGCTCTTTCATTCCGTCAACACACGTTTCTTGAACATCCAGCTACGCGCCAGGCCCAGTGCTAGGCCCAGGGACCACATCCGGAGTGAAATACAGTGTCCTCTCACAGAGCATACGGACAGATGCTGATCAAATAAATGATCGGTCTTTGCAAACTGGGACCGCTGCTCAGGATTTTGGAACTGGGGGCAGAGTCTGTCCTTGTGGCTTTCAGGAATCTTATGGGGGCAGAGGGAGCAAATTGGACGCTGCAAGGACCTGATGAAATCTCCATCTTCCTCCTCATGCTCCAGCTCCCAAGAAGTGGGAGGGACTTCTGCCCCCCAATTCTGCAGGGGGAACAACCCCCCCCCACACACACACACACACACGTGGTAAAGTGAGTTTTTATCAGCTGGTTGTTACCACTCCATCCGGTCAGATTTCCTTAGAGTCTTCTTCCAGCTCTGACTACTAACGTACTCTCCTCTCTCTCTCTCATCATACAGAGGGGATAGCGGGCCTACACGTGAGAACAGAGGTACCCAACATCTGGAAACCAATCGGAGCCCTAGTGCAGCTGAACATCTGGAGCGCTAATCGAAGGAGCCACCAGCGGCCTCCCCTCCCCACCCCCACCCCCAGGTGGGATAGGGCTGGGAAGGGGCTGTGGTGGTGGTGAGGGGTGGGGGTAGGACTGCTCATCCAGCAGGGCACTGGGTGCTTCTGTCTTTGTGCCTCCCGGGCTGGACGCGGCTGAGACTGTGCCTCAAAGCCACGCCGAGTGCCGCCCCGCCGTGCCGTCCCAGTGCCCCCGCGGGTACCCCCACCGGGTCCGCTAGGAAGGGTTAATGGTCCTGCGCCCCACTCCCACCTCCACCGCGGGTCAGGAGCGAGCAAGTGAGGGGGAAATTGTTAAATGACTGCCAGGGAAAGGGAGGGGATGAGGGACCGGAGGGGGGAGGGGCGGGGACAGGCGGGGCCCGGGCGCCCGGCGTGCCTGTGCGGAGCGCGGAGGCTGCGAGCGCCCGCGACAGTAAAACATCTGTAATGTGCCATTCGCCGCTGCTCGCTGATTGCTCATGGATTAAAGATTAAAATCTCGGCTTTGGCAGATGGGGAGAGAGAGGAAACTCTTACGAGCACGTTTTGCATCTGCATTTCATTCTGCTCCGCTCCCTGCGCCACGCCTGGTGGCGCCCCTCCTACCCCGCCCATCCCGCTCCCGGCTCCCCCAGCGTGACCAGGCTGGGCCGTCACTCTCCCGCCACCGGCTCTTTTCTCGTCCTCCGGTTGCTCCGAACCCTAGACACCTGGGCCCCCTCGTCTCCTTTCCACCTGGGGCTTCTCACTTCTGACCCAGGGTGGGTCACCCTCTCGCTCCCCCACCAGACTCCAGACAGGACACCCTGCACCTCCCCATTCCTCGGGCTGGGTACCACCCGCCCGCCATGCTAGGCTGCCCACCCCTGGCGAGGACTGAGGCAGGGGAGTGGGTGCAGGCTTGGTACCCCTGGTTCTAGGAGATGGTGCAAAGGTGCTGTGGGGTGGCCAGGTGGGCTCACCTGGGCGGATGTGTCCACTCCGCGCTTTTCACACTGCGCTGCTGTGGCGGCAGGGAGTGGGGTAGGTTCGGAGGGACTCTTCGGAGCTTGGAGCTCGTAGGGCCAGGAGGGATGCTCCTGGAAAGCGGTCTGTCCTGGCTTTTAGACAATCCCTGGAAAGTCTCCTGGGGCTGGGCCACTGAGGAGGTGAAAGGCATGCGCAGGTATTTGGGGAACTGGGGGCAGACCCGCTGGCTTCCTCGTCTTCCTGGCCTCCCAGAATGTGTCCCTGGCATCAGACTTGGGTGGCGGGGGTGGGGTGGGGATCCAAGCAGAGAGAACTAGAGACAAAAGACTGTCGGAAAGACAGACAGGTGCTAGGGAACCAGGAAAAGGAACAAAAGGCTGCAGGGTAGCGTGGCAGAGGTGAGCACCTGCACCTGGTGGGTGGGGGGAGAAGGCTGGGGAAGTGGCGGGAGGGGGCCCTGCCTGGGTTCTCAGGCTCTGACTGGGAGGAGGAGGAGGTTGGTTCAGGGTGAGCAGAAGAAAAGCCGAAGAAGGATGAACGAGAGGAGGGTCGGTGTGGCAGATGTAATTAATTACTGTGTATTAAAATGTTTGTTTACTGAGATGAACAGCGGCCGGAGGTCTGATGGTAATTAATTCACAGCGTTTCCCAGCCCTTTTGGAGCCCAGACCCCTCTGGGGAGGTCTGGGGGTGGGCTGGGCTGGGTCAGGTGCTGGCTACTGCCCCCCTCTCAGCAGGGGTTGGAGCCCAGATTGCCGGCACCAGAGGAAACCTCGGCCAGCACACACTTGGGGAAACCAGGGCCAGAGAAGATTTGTGATGAGAGATTTGCTCAAGGCCACCATCTAGCCAGCCATGGAGCCAAGGCAGTAGCCCCTGCTTCCTGGTTCCTGGAAATGTGTTTAAGGCCAGAGGAACACTGAGGGATGGTGCTCTTGGCCAGCGATGATAGAGCAGGGAAGGCATAACGGGGAATGAGAGGCAAAGGAAGGAGCTGAGAAGAAGGCCACAGACTCAGGGCCCATTATGAAGAGGGGACCAGCAACTCCCTCACCCTGGAGAGGTGGAGGAGGGAGGTCGGTGCAGAATGGTTGTCAGAAAGCGGCTCCTCCCCACCACACCATCCTGGACCAAGCCCAGGGAGGCAGAAGCAGTTAGTATCCCCAGCCCCAGAGACTGACAGTCTGGCGAGCTCGGTCACTCCCAGCCTTGTGACCTGAGAGAAATAATGTCACCTCTGTGAGCCTCTGTTTCTGTACAAAACGGACACCTCCCACTCAGGGCAGTTGGGAGGAATGTATTGGTTGTTCATCCTTTCAGAGGAAACGGGCAGCGGGCACTCACACCCGGTGGCTGCCTCTACTCCCACCTCCTCTTCACTCACACAGGTCGCACTCGGCCGTGGAGATACCAGCCACACTCACACTCTTCAGCTCTTTCCTCGGGGAGCCAGCTGAGGGAAGGCCAGCAGGTATGGGTGGGGGATGCACGATGACCTGAACATCTGCCCCTGTTTTGTAGGCGCTCACAGGGTTCATTCACAACCGGGGAGAGCGTCAAAAGGGAAGGGATGTCACTGCAGTGAGGGGTACAGTCAGGGGAGAGGATTGCCAGTGGACAGCCTGGCCTTAGGCCGGTGGCTCCAGGAGGGGAAGCTTCCTGGAGAATCTGGACCCCAGACCAGGCCACACAGGTCGGGCAGGAGTGAGGTAGGAGCAGAGGAAGGGAAAGACTCTGTGGGCACGGTCTGCAGTCCGCTGGTGGAAGGCAGGAAGGGCCCAGACACAGCCTTGGGAGCCCACAGGGGTAGTTCTTACTGGGGGGGCTTCATCGGGGATCCCTCATTTTCTCTTTCAGGCCCTTTTTCCATACCAAGCCTGGGACTGCAGTCAGGTGGTAGAGCATGCCAATTTTCCCTCATGTCTCACAGCTAAGAAGAGGAGTAGGAGCCTTGGGGAGAGGGGATGGGAGAGGCTGGTAGCCAGGAGGAGGTGGCATGGAGGTGAGCAGAAAAACAGCTGCGGAAGGCTGCGTGAGGGCATGTGAGGTGAATGAGACATTCGTTTCCTGGTGGGTGTGGGCTGCTGGAAGGCTGAGAGCAGGAGGCCATGACTAGTATTTGTGTGGGGCTGAGTTTGTGGGTACTGGAGAACCACCAATGTTTGTAGGAGCCTGTGGTTGTGAATGAGTGTGTTCTTGGTTGTGTGGTCATGTCTATAAGGATAGGCTTATAGGCGTGTAAGTACATGTGTGAATGTATGTGGACATGTGGCAGCGTGTCTGAGGGTCCATGTGTGAGGAAATGCTGAGCGACTACTTTTGCATGTCTAGGCCTTTCTCCTAAGACCAGCTCCCCCGCCCCCACTTGCTCCCTGCACACATGCTTTACCCCTGTAGGTGAAGTGGGAGGAGGAACAAGGTCCCTGGAGGTGAGGGGTCATTCCCAGCCTGCTCTGACACCCCAGCTCAGTGCACGAGCCTCCCTCCCTGTGACAGGGCCTGGAGTCTGGGTGGGAGTTTCCCATCGCAGCCCCTGTCCTGGTTTGGCCTTTTAAAACTTTGGGGGGAAAATAACACAAGATACGTTTATTGATAGAGAGTTAGAAACACCAATGAGAGAGAGACATCCATCAGCTGCCTCTTGCAAGTCCCCTACTGGGGATGCGCCCAAAACCAAGGTACATGCCCTTGACTGGAATCGAACCTGGGACCTTTCAGTCCACAGACCGACGCTCTATCCACTGAACCACACCGGTTTCGGCGCAAGGTACCTTTATTGAAAACAAACAAACATACAAAGACCAAAGAATCCCCTAAACAAACAAACAAAGGCCCAGGAGACACAGATAAGCAGAAGGAAGAAAGGAAAACCCCTGACAGCGGCCCTGTGCCTCTCGGGGTGTCCCTCTGGTCCCCACTCCCCCTCCGCTCAGCTCATCCTCCTCCCTCTCGCGTCCTGGGACCCAGAGGAGGTGCTTGGCAGCGACTTGTGGGGCCGGCTGGAGGGAGACGGGGCACACCGTGGGGCCGGGCCTGGGGCGGCCTGGGAGCCGGAGCCGGAGCCGGGGAGGAGCAGCGGGAGGGCCCCGCGCGGCGGGGGGCGGAGCGGAGCTGTCGCTTCCCATCAGGCGGAGGATTGTCCCCGGCACGCGCGGGCCCCGCGGCGTTTCTGTGTCAGGGAGTTTTGCCGGCGCCGTGACCCGTGCGAGGGGGGTCGGGCTGCGCTCGGGGAGCGGCCAAGAGTGACCAAGGCGGCCGGCCGCATCATCACCACCTGGCTGGGTCACTGCGTCCCGCTCCCGCCCGGGGAGCTGCGGGGCGGGGAGGGGCTGGGCCTGGGCCCGGGGAGGGGCGGCTTCTCCTGGTAACCCTGCCCTTCCGCCCGGTTTGGGGAGAGTCTAGACTCAGAGCCAGAAGCCGGAGATATCACCGCGGGCCTCAGTGTCTCCCCTCTGAAATGGAGGGGCGCTCTTTCCTGGTTCTGAATGCGGGCTGTTGTGTTCCCCGAGAAGTGCATGAAGCGCTGTGTGCAGAAGGCAAAGCTGGGGGTACAGGGGGGAGGGGAGGGGGGGCGAGTCTCTCAAAGAGGCCTGGAGAGGCCTTGCCAGGCCCAGGCTGGGCCCCAGAGCCAGAGCTGCTCCTACAGGACTGGGAACCTGGAGTCTCAGTGGAGTGAGGCCAGGGACCTGGAAGGCGGGGGGTGGGTGTCTATGTAAATAAGGGGGTGGGGTGGGGTGTGGGTCTTTGAGTTTCCTAAGAGGGGCTGCAGGGAGGGAGGGGTAGGCTCCTGACCTCTTCCCCCTACCCCCTGGTCCCATCTGAAGTCAGGGGCTCCCATCTTGGGCAATTAATGATTTTGACAGGCCCCACCCGCACACCATCGGGGCCTTTGTGTCTGCCAGACCGATGGCCCCTCTCCTGGGCCCACCCATCAGTCACCCTGAGCTCCAGCTGTTCCCAGCCTTTGGAGCAACCTCAGCCGTCACTACTACAAATTGACTCTCAACAGCGGCTCTGAGACCCCTCTCCTCCCATTGTCTCAGGACAAATGGCCCTTCCCCTGCTCGCTGCCCCATAGGCCCAGCCCAGGCTGCTCTGGGAAGGGGAGGAGAGCCACTGAGCTCTGCCAGGAAGCCTCCCCCCACTCCCACCCCGAATCTGCTTCTCTAAGCCCAGGGCTGGGCAGCAGACAGTCCCTACTGCCCAGTTCTGGCCTAGACTGACAACACACTGTGTCCTTTCCTTACCCAGATTTGGGACTGAAACTCCTCCTTTCTCTCCCACAGCCCCTGGAGCTGGGAAAGTCTCACTCTGTACCAGTTAGTTGACAGAGGCTGCATGGAGAGGTAAAAACGGAGAGAGGGAAGGATTGGTGGAGAGCCAGGGTTCCCAGGAGCCACCATGGCCAAGCACAGAGCCAAGACAATTACATGCCTAGTTTTGCTGATTGCATTAAAATCATTAGAACGAGGGATCTGAAAAATTGTGCATTAAGGGTGGAATTAGAAAGGGCTTTAGAGACTGGCACGGGCATCCCCAAAGTGAATCGGATACAATTAGCTCCAATTGTGTTACACAGACACTTTCACATATCATGTCAATGACCTTCTCACCACCCCACCCCCATCCTCCCTTTCCTTCTTTTTCTCTCTCACTTCTCCTCACTCCTCCCCCACTTTTACCTCTCTTCCTCTCCCACTCTCTACCTTGCTCCTCCGGCTCTTAGGGGGTACTACTGAGGAACCCTGAGAGGATACAGTGGGTGGGGTCTCCGGCTTTGGGGATGGGAGACATCCTCCATGGCACCTACCGTTAGTCAATCTGCCCATCCTAGCATCTGTCCCAACCTCTGTGCCAGGGCAGCAGGAGAATGAAAATGGTCTGCTTTGGGTTGGGTCTGTCTACTAATGTCTGTATGAGAGGAGGTCTGAATGTCAGTGTCCAGATGAGTCTATGGCTGCCAGTGTGTGTATGTGTGTGTGTGTGTGTGTGTGTGTGTGTGTGTTTGTGTGTGTGTCCCTGCCAGCCTTCATTGATTGGGAGCTAGTCTTCCTCCAGTGGGACTGTCAGATTTGTGGGGAAGGGAGCTAGAATGCCTCTCTTCTGAGCTCAGGAATCAGTGGGCTAAGCCCTGGATTGCCTTTGGATGGGCTCAGAAGTGGCGTGGCTGGGGTGCCGAGGGGAGACTGTTGCAGGCCTGGTGAATGGGCCTATGTGGCCAGGGGAATGGTGGAGAAAGGATGGGGCGTGAGTGGGGGTGGAAAATGGAATTGCCAGTCTGGAATGAATGAATGGTGGAGTTTCTCTTTTGTAACCGGGAATAATTAAGATAGATGTGCGGATGGATTAGCTGTCCTGCAAGGTCAGGAGCGCATTGCCGGATCACTCTATTATTTCGCCGCGCCACAGCTACCCGACTAACGCCTTTTTCATGATATTTTGAACATCCGCACAGGAAAAAAAAAAAAACCAAGTGAGTGCACGAGAGATACAAATGGATCGTTTGGTGGAGAAATCCGTCTTCGTCACCGCCGCCAGCCTGGGATTAATGCGATTGAAGGCTCCTCCAGGCTCCGCCAGGGAGACAGGCTCAGGAAAGCAAGAGAAATTGGTTCGTACCCCTGGGAGCACGATTGATGGGCCCGGCCTGCCAGGCTGGGCTGGGCCACCATGTTCTCAGGCTGGGCTGGGGGCAGGGACTGAGTCTGGGACCTGGCCTTGGCCTGGGTGGGGCCCAGACCTAGACCAGACTGGGACCTGCAGGAGCTTGCTTTGGAGGTGTGGGGGTGATGGGGAGGAAGATCACAGGCTCTGAGGCCCCAGGCCGGCTGAGAGACTTTAGGGGAAGAACAGGACTGGAGAGGCACCATCCCCAGTGACACTCTTCTTTCCTGAGTGGTCAGGGCAGCCTGCTAAAGTCTATTAATATGTAGGATCTGCCCTGGCCCGGTGGCTCCATTGATTGGAGCATAGTCCTGGTTGCCGCTAGGTCCGGTAGGGGCGTCTAAAGGAGTCAGCCAATGAATGCCTAGGCAGGGGGCGGAGCAAATCGATGTTCCTCCCCCTCTCTAAAAGTCAATAAAACAGGAAAGTAGGAACTGAAGAAAGGGCCTGGAGGAGGTGATGTGGCTCACTTATTCTCAGAGCAAATATTTACTGAGCCCTAACCTATGGGCCAGACACCCCTCATTCTTACAGTATAGTATTTTTTTTAGGCAGAACCAAGATGGCGGTATAGGTGAACACCTAAACTGCTGCCTCGCATAACAATTTCAAAACTATAACTAAAAGACAGAACGGACATCATCCAGAACCACAGGAAAGTTGGCTGAGTGGAAATTCTACAACTAGAAAAAAAGAGAGGGATTCACGGAGACTCAGAGGAGCTGCAAAAAGCTGAGGTACAGAGACGCGTGCATGGAGAGAGCGGGCAGCGGAGTGCCTGGCTGGCTTCCTCTGGCGGGAGGGAGACAGAGACTCCCAACTGCACTGAACCCCTTATCCTACGGCACTGAACCTCAGTTTGGGGTGAGACTCATATGGGAGAATTCTGGACTGTGAAAAGGGAGGAGTGCACAGAAATTTAGGGGAGCCGTGAAAGGGCAGAGGTCTGGGGGCATGCACACCACTGTACGCAGAAGATGGACTGCTGATTGTGCCGCTGGCTTTCTCTAGTGGGCAGGAGACAGAGCCTCCCAACTGCACCACTTCTAATTGCACTGAATCCCAGTTTCGGGTGAGACCGTGGGGACTCAGATTCATAAGGGTTCCAGAGCATAAGGGAACCAGAAAGGCAGAGGTCTAGATGGATGTGCGTGGGTGTACACAGAGATGGCTACAGCAATTACTGGAATAGACTTGAGACCCAGGGGCCAAGTAGGGCAGGGATGACTGGAAGCCAAGGTAGTCAGCTAAAACCTGAGACTCCACCCCATCCAACCTCAACAGAGAGGCTTTTGAAGTTTTGCAAGTCTTGCATTATAAGGCTGATTCCAACACAGAAGTTCTCCCGGTATAGTGAAAATTCAGAGACAAAGGAACAGATCACAAACAAAAGAAATGGAGGAAAACAAATGACTGGATATAGAGTTCAAAACCACAGTTATAAGGTTTTACAAGAATTTCCTAGAAAAGATGGGTAAATTTAGCAAGACCCAAGAGGAGATGAAAAAGGACCAACTAGAAATTAAACATACACTGACTGAAATAAAAAATATTATACAGAGACCTAACAGCAGACTAGAGGAAGGCAAGAATCAAGTCAAAGATTTGAAATACAAAGAAATAGAAAACACTCAACCAGAAAAGCAAAAACAAAAAAGAATCCAAAAATGTGAAGATAGTGTAAGAAGCTCCTGGGACAACTTCAAGCATACCAACATCAGAATTATGGGGGTGCCAGGAAAAGAGAGGGAGCAAGACACTGAAAACCTATTTGAAGAAATAATGACTGAAAACTTCCCCCACCTGGTAAAAGAAATAGACTTACAAGTCCAGGAAGCACACAGAACCCCAAATAAAAGGAATCCAAAGAGGACCACACCAAGACACATCATAATTAAAATACCAAGAGCAGAAGACAAAGAGAGAATATTAAAAGCAACAAGACAAAAGCAGTTACTTACAAGGGAGCACCCATAGGATTGTCAGCTGATTTCTCAACAGAAACTATGCAGGCCAGACAGGAGTGGCAAGAAATATTCAAAATGATGAATAGCAAGAACCTACAACCAAGAATACTCTACCCAGTAAAGCTATTATTAAGAATTGAAGAGCAGATAAAGAGTTTCACAGATAAGAAATAGCTAAAGGAGTTCATCAACTCCAAACCAGTATTATATGAAATGCTGAAAGGTACTCTTAGAAGAGGAAGAAGAAAAAGGTAAAAGATAAAAAATTATGAACAACAAATACATATCTATCAACAAGTGAATCTAAAAATTAAGTGAATTAAAAATTTGATCAATAGAATAAACTGGTGAATATAATAGAATCAGGAGCACAGAAAGGGATTGGACTGATAATTCTCAGGGGAAAAGGGGTGAGAGGTGTACAGGGAGAGACTGGACAAAAATCATACACCTATGTATGAGGTCCATGGGAGGGAGGTAAGGGTAAAGGGAGGGGTGGGAGCCAGGTGGAGGGGAGCTATGGGGGGGGAAAGAGAAACAAATGTAATAATCTGAACAATAAAGATTTATTAAATTAAAAATTTTTTCAAAAAAAAAAGAAAAGAAAGTGCACACACAGAGTGATGACTGCTGATTGTGCTGCTGGCTTTCTCTAGCGGGAGGAAAACAGAAACTCACAACAGCACTGAAATCCAGGTCCAACTGCACTGAACCCTAATTTTGGGCAAGACCCTGGGAAACCCAGACTCATATGGGTTTCTAGAGCGCACGGAAACTCAGGGGAACTGGAAAGGTAGAGGTCTGGAAGTTCATGCTCATGAGAAAGGCAGAGGTCTGGAGGCAAGCAAGCCTGTGCAGACACAGCTGATCCTCACAACCAATTGGCTGGAGGTCAATTCCCCCCAGTGATACCAACAACAATCAAGAACTAACTACAACAAGACTGTGCACACAGTTCTCAAAGGGGTGCACCAAGAGTGTCCACATCAGGTAACTGGGAAGGCAGAGCTACTGGGCCACATAGGACATCTAGCACACAAAGCTACTCTACCAACTCAGGGAAGAAGCGAAATATGCAGAGACAAAGAACAGATCACAAACAAAAGAAATGGAGGAAAACAAACGACTGGATATAAAGTTCAAATCCATGGTTATAAGGTTTTTTAAGAATTTCCTAGAAAAAAAATGGATAAATTTAGCGAGACCCAAGAGGAGATGAAAAAGGACAAACTAGAAATTAAACATACACCGACTGAAATAAAAATATTATACAGAGACCTAACAGCAGACTAGAGGAAGGCAAGAATCAAGTCAAAGATTTGAAATACAAAGAAGCAAAAAACACTCCACTGGAAAAGAAAAAAGAATCCAAAAATGTGAAGATAGTATAAGGACCCTCTGGGACAACTTCAAGCATATCAACATCAGAATTATGAGGGTGCCAGAAGAAGAGAGAGAGCAAGATACTATTTGAAGAAATAATGACTGAAAAGTTCCCCCACCTGGTGAAAGAAATAGACCTACAAGTCCAGGAAGCATGTGCCCTTGACCAGAATCAAACCCAAGATCCTTCAGTTCAAAGGTCAACGCTCTATCCCCTGAGCCATACTTCATGAGGGCAACCCTGCTTTTAAAGCTCTCTGTGACTAGATTAGATTCCCTGCCCCCACCCTGCCATACGTTTTGTTGTGCTATCTAGCATAATTTAAGGAGCAACAGCAGGGGGTTAAAGTCTTGTGTAACCACAGGACCACTTGTGTTTATGTGTCTTGGAAAGCTGGCTGAAGCAGAAGGAAGAAGAGGTGGCATATGGGTAAGATGGCTCTGAGGTGTGGAAACTGAATAATTGAGAGCATAGTGGTGACAACACTGGGAACAGAAACTCAGGAGAAGAGCTGATTTGGGATGTTGGGTAAGACCATGAGATGGGCATCTAGGTGGACACGTAAAGCAGTGAGAAATTAGGAAGGCCCTTGCAGGAGAGTAGTGATATTGCATTATTTTTTACCTTCCTATTGAGATACCCCGCACATATAGTAAAGAACTTAATCCTAAGCTTCCAGATCTATGAAATTTTACAAATGCGGACACCTGTGTTACCACTACTCAGATTAAGGTTTACAGTCCTCAACGAGTTCTCTTGTGTTCTTTCCCAGTCATTATTTCCCCATAGCCATTATTCTGGCATTGGTCACAGATGGTGTGTGTTCTTGAGCTTCATATAAATAATCACATAGTATATACTTCCATCTAATAATTTATTGGGTGCCTGCTGTGTGCCATGCACTTGGGGTGCAACAGTAGCCAAACCAAGTTTCAGTTCTCATGGAACTTAAGTTCTGCCCAGAAGGATAAGGTCAGTTGTTTTTTAAAAAATATATTTTTTATTGACTTTTTACAGAGAGGAAGGGAGAGGGATAGAGAGTTAAACATCGATGAGAGAGAAACATCGACCAGCTGCCTTCTGCATGCCACCTACTGGGGATGTGCCCACAACCAAGGTACATGCCCTTGACCAGAATTGAACCTGGGACCTTTCAGTTCACAGGCCGATGCTCTATCCACTGAGCCAAACCGGTTTCAGCAGGATAAGGTCAGTTTTGTTGGAGGCAAGAAGATGACCAAAGGGGAGAGTCTAGGCAAAGAAAAAAGAGGATGAAGATGAAACAGTGCTTAAACATGGTGGTGGTAGCGGGCAGGTGGAGCGGTCAGAGGATGGAGAGAAGCCAGAGCATGCGGCAGCCCGGAAGCCAAAGACCTGGGCTTGAAGAGGAAGGGAATGATCAACAGCATCGCATGCTGCTGAGAGGTTAATCAACACATATTTATGGAGCACCTGCTTTGTACAAGGCTAGGCACGGAGTGGAAAACAGAGCAGCATAAAACTCCCTATAATAATGATCTCTAACATGTCTATAGAGATAAGAGAGGGCCCTGGCTGAGGGGAAAACACCATAAAATTCAAATATGAACATGTCATTGCCCCGCTTAAAACCTTCCTGGGGTCTCCCTTGACCAGTGGAATTAAAATCAAAAGCTCCCTACTGCTTTCTGGCTCTGTGGTCTGACCTCTGTGGATTTTTGTGCCCCATCTTTACCTTTCTTCCTGTCCATTTGACTCCTCCAGGCACCCTGAGCTTCTCCCCCCATCCCTTGTTCTGCTCCCTCCTGCTCCTGGGATTTTGCACGCCTCATTCCTTCAGCCTAAAAATACGTTTCTCCTTCCCTCTACCCCTATAAAGATCTAGTGGCCTCCACTCTCCATTTTTCACCTCTCTGCTCAATGGGTATTCTATTCAGGGAAGCCTTACCTGATTTTCCTGCTGAAAACTATTCCCTATGTTTTGCACTCCCACAACCTGCATTATGAAACTTTCTTTCCAAACACTTATCCTGGTGAGTAAATTATACAGGTTTCATTATTGCATAAATGTTGATCTGTCTTACAAATCGGAGGCCACAGTGAGAGCAGAGACCTTATCCGCTTATGATCATCAGTGATTTCCCAGCACCTAACTCAGTGCTGGTCCCATAACGAGGGCTTGATAAGCACTTGCTAAATGAATGAGCTTATGAATTTGATGTCGGAAGGCCTGTCTTTAAGCCCTGAATATGTGACCTTGGGTAAGTGGCTTTCTTCCCTTCCCCGGGACTCAGTTTCATCATCCATAAGGTGAAGGGACAGACTCTCCAGGGGCCTCTCTGGCCTGATGTCCTCAGATTCGATGACTCACACTCATAAAAATGTCACTGGGCTGCCCGCCAGCACATTAGCACTGTTATTAGTTAGTGCTGAGTAAGAAGGTACAGAACATCAAGTGCTGTAGAGACAGGACAGAGAGAGCAGGGTAAGCTAGGGTGATCAGAGAAGACTTCCTGGAAGAAGTGGGCAGAAATGAATTAAATAGATGGAGGGAAAGGGGATTTTCAAGAACTAGAGAGATGCAGAAATATGAAACGTGACAGGAGATAAGGAGCTGGCCTGCCTGGATCCTCCGGGAAGGGTCCAGCTCCCTCCAAATAGGAGAAGGTCCCCTGTATTTGTGTTCCAGTGCATCTGTTATAAATTATCACAGGCCTGGTGGCTTAAAACAACACAACTTACTTTACAGGTTTGGAGGTGAAAAGCCCCAAGGCCAGTCTCAGGATGTTGACAGGTGTTCTGGAAGCTCCAGGGAAGAATCTGTTTCCCGGCTTTTCCCACTTTGCAGGGCTGTCCTCATTCCTTGGCTCCTGCCCCTGCATCGCACCATCTTCCCTTTTCCCCTTTGACCCTGCAGCCCCCCTCCTTCGAGGGCCTTTGTGATGATAGTATGCACACTCAAGATCATTAACAAAATCACATTTGCAAAATCCCTTTCACCTGTCAAGTAACATATTCACAGCTTCCAGGGATTAGGTCCAGGACGTCTTTGAGGGACTTTCCAGTTTACCAATTCCTAGTGGTTATGTATGTGGTCTCTGGAGCCAGAATGCCTCAGTGCAAGCCTTGGCTTTGTCACTCAGTGGCTTAATCCTTGGTGACTTATTTAACTCCTCTGTGCCTTGTTTTTTTGTTTTTTGGTTTTTTTTTTTCGTTTGTAAAATAAGGAAATATAGTTGACCTATGAACAATACAGGGGTTAGGAGCACCAACCACCTGCACAATAAAAAAATCCACATAAGCCCTGACCGGTTTGGCTCAGTGGATAGAGCGTCCGCCTGCGGACTGAAAGGTCCCAGGTTCCATTCCGGTCAAGGACATGTACCTTGATTGCGGGCACATCCCCAGTAGGATGTGTACAGAAGGCGGCTGATCCATGTTTCTCTCTCATCGATGTTTCTAACTCTCTATCCCTCTCTCTTCCTCTCTGTAAAAAAAATCAATAATATATATTTTGATGAACTGCATGATCCACTTATACAAGGAAAATTTGTTATTCAGGTGTCCACTATAGTAGTACACACCTTATTTGTTTCAGTTATCTATTGCTCTATCACAAACCACCCCACATCTTAGTGGCTAAAAACAACATTGTTTTTTGTTGTTACTTTACACTTTTCATGGTGGGAGGTTCTTCGGTGCTCCGTGGTGCTGGCTGCATTCACTCTTGCAGCTGCATTCCTCTGGAAACTCCGCTGGGGTCAGAATAGCCAAGGCCGCCTCGGTGACAAGCCTGCCAGTCGGTGCTGGCCGGCTGTTGGCCAAAAGCCTTAGTTTTCCTCCAGGTGGCTCCTCATCCTTCAGGACCTCTCCCCTGGCCCCCTCCCCGCCCCCCAACGGCCTCTCCAGCAGGATAGCTCAGACTTCTTTACATGTTAGCTGACTTTCATAGAGGTAATTAAGGAAGCTGCAAAGCCTTTTAAGGCCCAAACCCAGATGTCACAAAGTGTCACTTCTGTCACATCCTATTGGCCAAACAAATCACATGGCCAGCCCAGATTCAAAGGAAGGGGAAGCAGACGCCACCTCTGGTGCAAAGCCACATTGTACTAGTCTTGTGGGATGCACAATTCGCTACAGCAGTTGTGAGAATGCCATGACTTAGAACATGTAAAAGGACTTAAAACAGTACCAGACACCTAGTAAATGCTCAATTTTTTTTTTAAGTGCAGGCTCTTGTGCTTGGTTGCCTAGATTCAAAACCCAACTCCACAGCTATCGTTTTGTGACCTTTGGCAAATTCTTAATCATTCCAAACATCAGGGTCCTCATCTATAAATAAAATTAAGGGTAAAACTTTACAGGGTTGATGCAAGGATGAAATGTAATAATATATGCAAACTCTTAGATCAGGGCCTAGCATATAGTTAGTACTCAATAAGCATTAGCTTTTGATATTATCAAAGTTCTGTCAGGGGGAGCGTTTGGCATTTTCTCACATATTTTTTATTTAAACCTATTATCAGTCACCTGTGTGATTGATATATATGCACATATATGTGAGGAAATGGAGGCCCAAAGTACTTGAGAAAATTAGGGAAGGAAGTAGCATACTAGGCACTGAGGCCTAGGTCTTTGTGACCTTTTCCACTTTACTGATAATTTTCAAACGTTTTTATTTATTTCTTTTTTAGTAGAGAGCTCCCCTGCCATTTTCAAACAAACCCAATATATAAAGTTGAGAAAGACAGTATTTTTTTAGCATATCTTATGAAGGTTCAAATTTTAGCTTTTTAATCATTAGGGAAAAGATATCAATTAGCACACATGTATATCAGATAGTAATCTTTAATGTGTTATAATTCAGTTCGTAACATTTCTGTGAATGCGTGACCCTTTATTAAGGGTTTGAAGAGTATAGCTTTACACAAAAACTAAAACCAAATCTGTGGAACTTCCAAATGCCTTTAAAAAATGAGTGTTTCTCAGATCCCATATTGGAAATTCCTCCATCAGACCACACTCTTTCACATGTGGAAGAAGTGGGTGGAGCATCTAGGTTTGAACAAGGGTGGTGGTGGTGTCTCAAGAACCTAGCTAAGAAGCTTTGAGTCTTTTTAAAAGTAATGAGGTATCATTTATTGTCTATTAATCCATTCTTTATTTGGTTTTCAAAGATTTGCAATCAAGAATAAAGGTAGAAAAAAATAACAACAACCAATATTATTAAACACTCACTCTATACCTTATATTATGCTCTTTTCTTGTTTTATCTCACTGATAACAGTTATATCTCAATGCTATAAAGCAGGTGCTATTGTTATTCCCATTTCACAGATGATGAGACTGAAGCTCAGACTGAATAATTAATTTATCAAGCTAATAAATAATGGAGCTACAGTGCTGGATTACAAGAAGTCATTGGAACTTTATTTTTAAATATCTTAATGATTTTTCACAGAGAGGAAGGGAGATGGATAGAGAGTTAGAAACATCGATGAGAGAGAGACATCAACCAGCTGCCTCCTGCACACTCCCTACTGGGGATGTGCCCGCAACCATGGTACATCCCTTGAACCAGAATGGAACCTGGGACCTTTCAGCCCTCAGGCGGACCCGCAGGCGGACGCTCTATCCACTGAGCCAAACCGGTTACGGGGGAACTCTATTTTTAATGAGGAGGTTATTGGTAATCTGGTGAGTGAGAGCAGAGGGCTCAGGAAGGGCCTTGGTGGTGGGAAGCAACAAGTGTGTATCAGGAATTGGGGGTATTTGTGAGGGGAAGGGAAAATAGGATACTAGGTCCAGAAGTGGGGCATGGAAGGAAACGTCTCAATGCTGAGAGGAGGGAGGTAGGGGAGAGGGCAAGATGGGAAGGCTGGGAGGCGGGGGGTGGGGAGGGCACTGAAGGATCCTGTGCTTGGAGGATGCCTCTCCCTGTATCCCTGCTTCTCCTGAATTCCAGGGGCGTTGTCAGCAAGGCCGAGATTCTCTGTGCACTTGGAGGAGTGGCTTTGCACTCCTGCCGCCAATGATCAAAGTGGGGCTGTTTCCACTTCCCCTTCACATACCTGCTGCTCCAGACAAACGAGGCTGCTCCTCTTTTTCCAAACACACCTGGCACCATAGTGTAGCAACGAAACTGTAGCAATGAAAATAATTTTATGGTTGGGGGTCACCACAACATGAGGAACAGCATTAAAGGGACGTGGCATTAGGAAGGTTGAGAACCACTGGTGTAGAGGAAAGAGCAAGGTTTCAGAGACAACAAGTTCTGGGTTCGAGTCCAGGCTCTGCCACTTACTAGCTGTCTGACCTTGGGCAAGTTATTTATCCTCTTTGAACATCAGTATCTCATCTATATACTTGGAGATAATAACACCTACCCTGTTTTCTCGAAAGTAAGACATCCCCCGAAAATAAGACCTACTTCCAGTTTTGCCTCTCGCTGTAATATAAGGCATTCCCCCTGAAAATAAGACCTCCCTGATAATAAGGCCTCCCCCAAATATAAGGCCTCCCCGGAATATAAGGGCCCCAAAGCTACCGTAAGGCATCTGACTCCTGACTTAAAGAGACCTCGAACTGCCTGAACAGCTCCCGCTGCGCTGCGGCCAATCAGTGAGCTGGTTTGTGCTGACAATTACTACTGTACAGTATACAGGTAATAAATTTCCTTTTTTTTTTTTTTGTTCAACAATAAATGTGTGCCATATTCTTCTTCATGGAAAAATAAGACATCCTCTGAAAATAAGACCTAGCGCATCTTTGGGAGCAAAAATCAATGTAAGACACTGTCTTATTTTGGGGGAAACGGGGTATTTCTAACAATGATAGTAGGTGGTAATGACATAATACGGCTGAAAGCTTCCAGCATATGCTTGGCACAGAGTGGGGGCTCCTGAATTACCGCTGTCCTCCTTCTCTGCATGTCTGTCTGTCCATGCCCCCCTCTTCTCTGGCTGAGCTGTTCCCCTTGGCTCCACCATCTGACCTTGTGGCCAGTACCTGCCCCGCTCCAGCAGCACTTCCATCCGCACTCTCCCTGACCCTGCCGGCCTGTGGAGACCGGTCCCTCCCTGGTTCATCAGAGTGTCTGTGTCACTCACAGAGAACTCACGGTTTACCCACTGCTTTGTCATGCAGGATATCTGTGTTTGGCTTCAGTAGGCATATAATAAATATCTACAGGAAGAAGCAAAGGGTGTGTTAGCTTGAGTGTTGGGAGAAAACATCCCTTGTTCTTTTGTGGTATCCGGAAGGTCTCCAGCTGGGAGAACTGTCAATGTCTTTAGGGGCGGGTGGCCTGGTGCAGGCAGATGAAACTTGTCCTTGATCGATTCAACAGGGGAGGAAGGTGTTGGTGTCAGTGAAGTTTTATTCTGGAGGAATTAATGATACCTTTTTCTGGATCGAGGGTTCAGGAGACTCGATTCATTGGAATGAGGTGCCAGGGAAGAGTCTGTGTCCCTCGAAATGAACAGGAGAGTTAACGAAGAAAAGTTGAGCGCAGATTGGAGATTGGCTGAAGATACCTTCCAATGGGAGCCCCTTCTGCATCTCAGGTGAAGCTGAAGGTGGCGCCCACGTGGCCTCCATGGGACGGGAGTAGGAGTGATATACCTGGGACCAGAGGATGCTGGCTCATGCGGCTGGGGGGCGGAGAAGTGACTTCCGGTTTCCCCCTCATCCTCTCTCCTGCCACAATCTCCTGGGTCAGCCAAGACCATCGCCCATAATAAACCCAATCTCCCTTGCCACCCCCCTGCTCTGTCCTCTGGGAGGCATTCCCCGTTGCTTAGCATCTCCAGGTCCCCAGCCTTTTAAGACGGACAACGGCGACCTCACCGGTCCATTCCTATTTCTCAGTCCCTTTTCCAGGGGAAGGTCTATGTTCTAATCCCCGATGCTGGCTTCCTCCGTGGAGATAAACAACAGGAGCGTGTTTTCCTGCGCCCTATTAACAGGGCAGATTAAATAGTCAACCATTTAATCTCCTCCCTGCCTTGGGTAAGCTCAGAGTCTCCTCCGGGAGGTAAGTTTCTCCCCGGCAATAAACAAGCTGGAAGACGTGCCAAGGCGGCCAGCCGGTGTGGGTGGGGCGCCGCACGTGGGGGGAATCGCAGCAATAAAGATGTTTCCGCGGGATTTTCCGCTTTAGAGCAGTTTTAAACCCATTATCTCACGTAACCCTCGTCACAATCCTCTGATACCCGCCTAAGTATCTGCACTTGATAAATGGGAAACTGAGGCTCAGAGAGGTGAAGTCACCTGCCAAGATCAGAGAGCCAGCACGTGACAAAACCAGGGTGGCGAGGGCAGGCTTAGTTGGGAGTCTTCAGCTTGCCAAGTCCTGTCTGTGAGCAGTGAACTCTGTAGTTTGCCAACCCCTGAAACACTGCTTGCCCCCGCCCCCTCCCAACCCTTCTACCCTTACTAATGCTCAAGTCCTAGTCTGAGAGGACAGGCCAGCCTCTCAGTCCTCGGGCCTCTTCCCAGATGCCCCAGGTTGATCCCTGTGGCTCTTGGAGCCACACGTACCCTCAGAATCCCTGTCCCCCCTTCCCGGCCCCAGGGGCCGGTCCGCCCAGCTTACCCATATCCCGAGACCCTGAGAAAGAACTTCAGCCATCCTTCCAGGTTCCCCCTCCCAGCAGGTCAGTGGTCCCCCCTCTTTCCCCCTGCCACGGACAGGCTCCTTCGATGATGGATCACTGGCCCCAACGCACATATTATTATGAAATGGGTTTATTACACTCTAAATCTCTCACTAATGTGCCGCTGTTTAATCCCTTTATCCAGTTCTCGGTCTCCCCGGCTCTGCCACAGCTCCCTCCACCCAGGACTGGGTCTGAATGGTTTATTGGATGATTTCTGACTTGGGAGGGCTGGGGTGGGGCTGTTTAGAGGAAGGAGAAGCGAGGGAGGCAGGGCAGGCCTTGAGAGAAGTCCTCGGGCTGGTTGGGAGCTTCTTTCGTGGAGCCTTCCTGGGGCTGGGTTCACGAGGGGAGCCCCGCTGTCAGCCTGTCTCCCCCACTTCTCACGTCTCCTCCCCTGCCTCACTTCCCCTGCCTCTTGGCTGCCAGTACTTGCTCACTTCCTCTCTGGCTCTCACTGTCTCTTTTTGTCTCTCTGTCTCTTTCCTGAAGCCAGACTGTGGTCCGAATGATGGGGTCTAGTTCCCCCTGGGGTGAGGAGGCAATGCAGTGATTGCCTATCTTTCTCGCCCCACCTCCAGCCCCCTTTTTCTGTACGTTCCTTCAATCCTGCTGGGTTGCTGTCATCTGAAGTCACTTCTTCACCCCGGCCCACCGACCAGCCACCTGCCTGGTTTGGTACCTGCTCCTGATGTCCTCTCCTGGCCTTCCCCTTGTCCCTCCAGCTCCTCCATCTGCCCTGCTCTCAGGCCCACGCCCGCCAGGGTCCCTGCTGAGACCAGCCTCCTCTGCCTCCACCTCCTCCCCATCCACCCTCGGCCTCCTCTGCCTCCCCAGGATGGCTGACACTTCAGCTCCCAAGGCCTCCTCGCTCTGGCTCTGGCCACCTCCCCTGCCGGCTTCTCTCCTCCCCTCCGTCTCTGTCTCTGTCTCTCGCAGTGTCTCCCCTGAGCAGTCCCTCCCCACTCTGACACACCAGCCGGTAAGGCAGCCAAGGCTTCCTGCTGTCAGCTGGGGAATAGATAAAGATAAATGATATTATGTTAAATTCCACTTAATGACAAATTTTTAATTTTCTGAACATGGTCATTTTCTGGCTAGTGAATCAAGTGGAGGGAGCTAATTACATGAAGATCTGAACAAAAATAACTCCTAATTTTCAAGGATAATGGAAGAGAAATGTTGGAGATTAATGGCACTATTTATCTTTTTTAAATTTCTATCTTTCTCTGTGATAGCCGTGCTCCCCAAGGAAAATATTCATAAAATGAAATTGAAGTCGTAACTTAATAGGTTATTAAAATTTTTGAGTGCATATCACTTTCCTTCCGCAGCACTGTAAATTTAAATTGAAGTTTGCGGCTCCCCGAGTCACCAGCGGAGTTTTTTTTATGATGGCACAATAGAGAGAAACATGCATCTTTGTCAGGAGGTATTTGCTAGTCTAATTTTATGGCAGGCCGGATTATCAGACGGGAATGGCAGCGCCGGGGGAAGCTGACAAGCCCGCAGCCGGCAGCCATGTGTTTCCATTAGCGCCCCGAGCCGTCCGGGGTTTCTCTGGACTCTCATTTTCCACTTCAGTCTTTTATCTTGATTTAAAGTGAGGGCGCCCAATATTCAGGGCCTGTCATTTTTCTCTCTCACACACTCTCACGCGCTCTTCCTCGCCTCTCCCCTCCCACTTCCTCCGCTCCAGGGCCTGCTCACTTTCATCTCTGGGGCTCCAGCCTGGGCTCTGCCCCCACCCCTACTCTCAACCCAGCCCTGTGGGCTCCACCCGGGGAGGGAGAAGAAAGAGGAGGCAGGAGCGGCGGCCGGCTGGGCGGCCTCGGCAGGCAGCGGGCTATAAATTTGAGTGAAGCCTTCTCCCCGAGGGCCCATCAGAGGAACCCTGAATGGGGACTGTCTGTGCGAGGCAGGGAAGGGGCTCTCCGGCTGGAGCCCATCAGGCCCTCTAATTGAGTGTTAATAGGGTTTCGATGAGGAGGGGGCGCAGCTGTTGGCTCTGGGGACCTGAGGGCAGTGAGGATTACCCCGGTCTCTCTTCCAGTCCCTGTCCCCCTGTCCCACGCAGGTCTCTGCCCTGGCTTTGTCTTTGAGTCTCAGAATCATGGACGTAGAAGGAAACTTAACGAGAAGCCAGACAAACTCGCACGATTCAGAGATAAACAGGCGTGGGGTGGATCTTGTTGGAGTTCTCGTGGCTCGTTGGTGGTTGTGGCAAAGCAAAGACACGGATATCATAGATGCTCAGATGAGTGTACTTCCCACTGAACTGCACTGCCTCGCCTCAGCCTCGCTGTGCTCTGTTGGATGGAAGCCAACACTTTTTAAAAATATATATATTTTATTGATTTTTTACAGAGAGGAAGGGAGAGAGATAGAGAGTTAGAAACATCGATGAGAGAGAAACATTGATCAGCCGCCTCCTGCACACCCCGCACTGGGGATGTGCCCGCAACCAAGGTACGTGCTCCTGACCGGAATCGAACCTGGGACCTTTCAGTCTATAGGCCGATGCTCTATCCACTGAGCCAAACCGGTTTTGGCGGAAGCCAACACTTTTGTGTCTGTTTCAGCTCCTACCCAAGGGTTGGCCGCCTTGCTATTGGCACCCATGTTCTCTCACCAGCGTGCTGGCCTTGACACCCCGAGCTCATCGTCCATTCGGTCTTATCCTCAGCCCCACATCCTGTCAGTTACTAAGTCCTGCCATCTCTTTCCTGCTGGCTCTCCCCTCCTCTCCTCCTCACCGGGGCTCACCCAGCCTTTTACAACAGCTCTCTGCCTGCTGGCTTGCTTCCACGTCCCCCTCCGACTCCTGTTCCATAGTGACCTTCCCCTCGTACACAGACCCCCAAACACTCTCCTGCCCTTGCTCAGAAACCTACTGTGTGCCCTCAAGCCTCATCGCCCTGTGAGCCCAGGCCCCACTGCTTCCTCTCTCTCCTCCCTTCCCCTTGCCCACCATATACTCACGGAGGGTTGGCTGCAGCCAGGGTGGACTCTGTGCACCTCTGTTCTCGGTGTCCCCACTCTACACATCCTCTACCCTCCATTATCACTCATGACTGACCTCAAGCCACCCCCTTGCTGGCCCCTCCAGGCCAGGCTGCTGTTCCTTCTCTGGCCTCATGTAGGCCTTCGCCTCCTGGCTCAGCATCATCACCTGCTTACCCACCATCGGAAACTCATTGCACTTGCTCTGACTTGTACCCTCCTGGGTGCCCATGCCTTGTTCTAGCAGCCACAGATGTTTGTCTGGGTCCCATATCCTATCTCCTATGCCCTAAACTTAGCAGCCGAGATCCCTGGATAAAGCTTCAGAGAGGAAGTCCGCCTGCACAGAATCAGCCTATTGGAGCCCGAAGGGATCTGAGACTTTCAGTCCCTCCTTTTCTAGATGGGGAAACTGAGGCCCGTGACAGGGGTGATGCCCAAGGTTCTGCCATGAATTAGGAGCGGGGGGTTAGGGGGTGGTTGAGACTCACACCCAGGACCCTGGACTCGTGTTTCTGTGCTCTCTCCACCTCACCATCTGCATTAGGTTCAGGGCAGCATCACGCTTAGTATCAATTCGTGGTTCTTTTCATCTCAGGAGCTTGGTTTCTCCACAACGGAGAAAAGCAGCCCTGGTCGTCCATGGAGCCTTCCTGAAAGCAGGGTCAGGGATCACTGGAGAGCTTGGTGGCAATAGCAGGACTTTTCAATGGCAGAATATCGTCCCTCTCACCTTCCCTCGCATCGCAGACTGCTCAGCCTCTACCCATACCCCCGGACCCGGCCACTTTCCGTGACTGTGACCCCTCCTCCCCATCCCTACTGGCCCTCCATTAGGCGGCCCCACATTGTGTTCCATGTCGCAGGCATGTTTCAGGCATGTTTTGGCATGTTCCAAGCATGGCCATTTCCACGTGGCTGCCTGTGCCACACAGGTCAGGTGGCGAGCGGCTCGGACTGCCCCCACGCCGTGTTTAGCGGCAGAGCCGAGCGGAGGCGGTGCCTGGTTCCCCAGCC
Source organism: Lasiurus borealis (assembly GCA_004026805.1). Lineage (NCBI taxonomy): Eukaryota > Metazoa > Chordata > Mammalia > Chiroptera > Vespertilionidae > Lasiurus > Lasiurus borealis. The sequence continues at coordinate 85,625 of PVJN01003260.1, forward strand.
ACAGTCTCTCGTTAGAAAGAAATTAAAAGCCACTCAATTTTGGCTAATATCCCTCTGAAGGCCTTTAACTCCACCTGTGACTAACCCATTCATAATCGCTCCGTTTTAGTGGCTCAGGCTGATGTAGCCTCAATTAATTTGGGAGGAGAGATAAACGGCCATTCCTCTTTGTCTCCTATCCTTTCCTCCCTTCCTGCCCTCTCTGTCGCCTCCCCCACAGCCTCTCTGTTTCTCCGTGCCTCTGGCTCAGTTTTTCTTTCTCCCTTTTCCCATCTCACCTCTCTTTCTCACCCTGATTGTGTGAATCTCTTTTCTTGTCTTTTGAAATTTCTCTCCCAGAACTCTTTCTGTGCCCTTTGCAAAGTCTTCCTTTTGCTCTCTCCACTTCTGTCTCTTTTGCTCTCTTCCTTTCTTTCTCTTTATGCGTTTCTCTGTCTGTCTAGGCCTCTGCTCTTTCTTCTCTGTCTCTCCCTCCTGTTTCCTTTGGTCCCTGCTTGTGGTCACTTTGAACACTGTTCACTCACTCATCTTTGGACATGTTTCTGGCGCTGTTTTTCTGGCCCTCTGTCTGCGTCACTGTCTCTGTTCTTTTCTGTTCCTTTGTCTCATCTGCTCTCTCTCTGAATCTCCTGTCTAGTTTCCTCCCATTCCCCAGCCCCCTCCTGTTTTACCCCTTCTACAGCCTCTTTTCTTTCTCCCCCCACCTTTTTTTCCTTTCCTTTTTTTTTTATTCAGCCTCCGTCTCTCCACTTGTCTCTGCTGTATCTCCCCGAGTTTTGCTCTCGTCCCTTCCTTTTTGTGTCACAGAGATGACTTCTCTCATCCACTCCCCCACGGCTCAAGCATCTTTTCTCCTGATGCCTCAAACCCTCCAAGCCCACGAGTCCTTTTGTCTCCCCCTCCCCTCTCGATTATTATTAATGATAAAAGCTCAAACATCACATCAGTAATTTCTGAGTGAGTTTTGCAATGAAACTGGGGCCTTCTCAACCCCTCCCGAGTCCCACAAATTTTACTTTTGTAATTTCACGCCTCTGGTTATCACCACACTGTTCTGTCCCTCTCTGCCTCTCAGCTCCCCTCCCATCCCCCCCAACCCCCCCGGAGAGAGCACTTAAACTTGTTTTCATTCCCTTATTCTTTATTTTTTTAATGTCCACTCTCTCCGGAGTCAGTAATGTTCTTCCTCTCTTTCCTCTCCCATTTTCTGTTAATTCTGCGCCATCTGCCTTAGCATCTGTTAAAAATAAAATTTCCCTCACACAATGAGAAGCCTCCCTGCTCCTCCCTCCCCGCTGCAGCCCCCCAGGTTTGGTGCCGGGCCGTCAGATGCACTTCCTCTCCTGGGATCTCCCCCCCTCCCCCCAGTCCCTAGCCTGGCTTTCAGAGAAGAGACACAGCACCGGGAGAGCAGGCAGGAGGAAGGGAGGGGCTGCCCTGGGGGGCTGGAGCAGGAGGGGGCAGCTGCAGAGGGAGCTAGAACTGGGGTGGGGGGTGCAAAGGATGGAACCAAGCTCCACCCACTTGCCTTCGGGATCTTGCCCAAGCTGGAGGCTCTGAGCTGCTGAGACAGAGCACCTGCACAGGTAGGTGACAACAGGTGGGGGGAGAGGTTTGAGGCGACAGCCCCTGCTCCCCATGCTGGGGCCTGAGTCTGGGATCCTGGTGGGAGTGAATTTGGGAGATGGGAGAACGTCCCCCAAGTCTCAGTGGCTGATGCCAGCTTGGACTGGATATGGTGCTAGACAAGATGTCCTCAGGACTGGCTGTCCAGTGTCCCCTCCCCTGTGTGCTGGAGGACTGTGTCCCTTGCCCGAGGCTCAGCTGGGAGGAGAGAAGAGAAGGGAGTCAATTGGCCTCCATGCCCTGAAGACTTTGGGAGGCAGGAAACTTGGGTTGAAGCCAGCTTCCCAGTGGGTTTGAGAGAAAACCCAGTGTGTGTGTGTGTTTGTGAGCCTGTGAGACTGTGGTTCCCTGTCTCCACTGATCTGGGGACAATATGCACATGAACTGGGTTTTGACTGGTTTTCTCTCTGTCATGCCTGGCTACAGCTCTCAAGGGTGGGGAGATTGTGTGTGGGTGTGGAACTACACCTCTCCATGAGATAGTATGTGACAGTGTGTGGTAGTGGGTATATTGTGGCCATGTATCTCTGTATGTATTTGTGTAAATAGCGTCTTGCAAAACAAACAAAAAACTAACAAGCCCACACTATCTTCCTGAAAAAGAAGAAAAAGGAAAAACTATATTCCTGAATGTGTGTCTGTGTACAAGTTCGTGTTTTGGTACCTTGGTGTATTTGTATGGGAAAGTGTTATATGCTTTGTATATTTGTGCATTACCACATCTCTCCTGTGATGTCGGGTATAACTGTTTCTCCATTTGATAATCCCCTTTCCCTGGTGATCCATGGCAGGCAAGCACCTCTGTGCAGGCTGCCTCACTTCTAAATGATGGGATGAGTGTGGGAGCGTCTTTCTGTGGGAGGGTAACCCTGCATGTCTCTGATGACATGTGTGTATGCACACATGTCAACATGCTGCATGCTTCCTTTTACTCAGGGCCATGTACACTTGGTACCTGAGGTAGGCTTGGTTGTACCAATGGGGCTAGGCATGCAGTGATGTTGGTGGGTCCACTGAGATCTATGGAGATAAAGTCACCGGTGGAAAACGGGCAACTCAGCAACACAATGGCACAGACTTTAATACCAGTCTGAGTGCAATTCCTAGATCTGTCTAGATTGGGTCGGTGACACAGCTAGGTACTTCTGAGTCTCAGTTTCCACATTGGTAAAATGGGAATAATCAAATCGATGGCTTACAGTTGTAAGGATTATGGTCAAAGATGTCCAACAGCTAGCCTGGCACCTTAGTAGTAATAACATAATAGTAGTAATAGTGAGCCATGAAGTGCTTACTGTCACATATCTACTTCCGGTGTTCCTCGGATCAACTCTAGGAGGGTCCTTAGTTTTTAGAGAGTTGAGTAAACTGAGGCAGCGTATAAATAACCGAGATCCGACCCTAATGGCAGAGTACCTGCTCTGTAAAAGGTAGCTTTTTTGGAAAATAGGAACTGCTACTAATGGTATCTGTGTGAATATAGGGGTGGAGGGAGTGCGTTGGACAGACAGCACTCTGTTCCCCTTACAGGGGTCAGCCTCCCTAGCCACCCTCCTGCCCCCCCTACCCCCCCAACCCCCAAAGCTGCTAATGTCCCCTGAGACAAGAGCGGAGGCTGAGGAGGAGGAAATGCCCCGCGCTCCTGGCCGCCTCTTGCCAGCCTTGATGGACACCGAAGACTCGGTAATCTCTCTCTACCCCGAGGGGAGCAGCAGCGTTTGTGAAACAGATTTTTACAAAATGTTTTGACCCTGCTCTCCCCTCCCCCACCGCATCCCAGCCTGGCACGGTGTCACCTAATTAAATCAGCCTTCGAGGGCGTCTCCGCTCGGCTCCCTGCTAATTGTGCCTTGGGCTGGCTTCCGGAGGCCGCGCCCCCCTTTCCCCCGCCCCGCCACGCCCCAAAACTGCAGTAGCTGGAGTGGGCGCCTGCTGGGGGTGGGGAGGGTGGGAGGGGTAGGGAAGGGTGAAAGGGGTGGGGGTGGAGTGGGGGGTGCACAGGTCCCTAGGGAGTTCTGTGGCGATTTCCGTGGTCCTCTCCTCCGGCTGTTCTGCATCCAGGGAGACTGAGGCACAGGCTCGAGCCCCCACTCGGCGCAGCTCCTGCTCCAGGACGGGGCCCAGGTCCGACCTGACCGGGGCGTCGCGGAGGCCAGCCCGAGCGCACCCGGGCAATTGTCTCTCCCAGAAGCGTTGCGGAGCAGACGGCTCGGAAAATCCCGGATTTCTCTCCCCTCTCCCCCTCGGCGGCTGCGCGGGGCCGCTGGAAGGCGGGCGGCTTTATTTACCGCTCCCCATCCCCCGCGAGCGCGCCGAGCCGGGCGGCTGGGCCGGCGCCTCTGTCCAGGGTGCTGAACGCGCGCCGGGCTGGCGGCCCCTCTGCGTTTGCCTGGATAGTAACAATGACTGGCAATCATTGCGGGCGACTTTTATGGAACGCTTACAGCGAGCCCAGCACCGAGCCAAGCGCCCCCAAGCTCTATATAATGTTAACACTCACAGCAACCTTAGGAAGAGAGGGTTTCCCATCTTAAATAGGAGAAAACCTAGATTTCCTGAGGTTAAAGAGCTTCAGTTGGGGATGGATGGTCGAGAGGGACCTTTGCTTGATCTGTAGTATGTGATTTCCTCTCGTTTCTTCTTCTTTTCCTTTTTAAATTCTTTAGTGTTGAAAGTGTTACATACGTCTCTTCTTCTTTTTAACAACCAAGAATATGTTCATGTATTGCTTGTACATTAAAAATAAACTTTAAAAAAAACGTGAATTTTTTTCTTCATGTGGGACATTCTTCTGGACAAATGACTGAGGGTCTTCGAGAGAAGGGAGGGTCATACTACACATTTAGAAAGATCAAGAAAGAGATAATGGTCAAATACATGATTGGGTGGACCTTGTTTGGTTCCTTATTTGAAAGCCAAATGTTAAAAAAAAAAGGAATATTTGAATATGGATTGGGTACGTGATATTAGGAAATTATTGCCAATTTTGTTAAGTATATAATGACATTATGGTTATTTTTTTTTAGTCCTTAACTGTTTTATTTTTCTTAAAATGAGCTGTTAAGTGATGTAAGTGCACCTTCTCTCAAGCACTCCGACAGCCCACAACCAGCAGATCTAAGTATGTCTACTGCTTGGCATGTTATATGGACTTGTCCGCAGGTTGGTGTGGCATCTCTGCTTGGATTGTTAGGAGTGCTGGTATTGTACCTCTGTGTGTGTCACAGATTTTGAGTGCCTACTCTATACCAGGTTTTCTATAATGGTATCTTTCGGCATTTTAAGCTAAAATCCCTGAGAGGGAGGAATTGCTCTCCCAGTATCGCAGATGCAGTAACTGGGGCAGAGAAAGCAATTTGCCTGTGGCTGTACAGTTGACAAAGGATGGAACTGGAACCCAGGCATTTTTGCTCCACTCCCTCATATTCTTGGTAATCGCTTAAACCATCATGGCCTTATTAGTGTGTGGAAGGCCTGTGCCTGAGTACGATTTCATTTTGTGTGTGGAAGTGAGGAACTGTATATGTATCACAGCAGGGTTCCTCTTCCCGTGATGCCCTGTGGTGAGGGATGCTGGGAATTACAGATCAGTGAGGAAGGAAGGTTGATTTGATATGAACTAATCAATGGGGATGGTCAGGTTCACTAAAGATTTACATGATCTGAAGAACTTACCTGCTGACAAAATAGACGTACCTTTGATTTTGAAATTAGACTCTTCCTTTCCATATGATAAAACCATCCAATGAGCATCAACCAAGCCCTAGTCTCCATGTCCTTAAAGATACATAGAAACTCTGCATTTATAGCACAGGATTTGGTATAGAGTAAAGATTAAATAGAGAATGGCCTTTGTTATCAAGGAAGAAGCACAATATAACTCATAGGAAAACCAGACTTAGAGTCAAAGCAGAGTATAATAGGGTCTCAAAACCCACTAGCTGGGTGGCCGTAGGCAAGCAGCCTACCCTCTCTGGGCTTCACGTTCCTTTTCTGCTGTAAGAAGATAATTACACTTTAAAGAAATTGTAAAAATTAAACAAGATAATGCCTAAAGTGCTTGGTATAGTGTCTAGGGCATAGTAAGTGTTCAATAAGTGTTAGCAGTTATTTGTGCCAGGTGTTTTATATACATTCTCTTGGAACCCTGTCACCACCCTATAAGGTATTTGATATTCGAACTCATGCTTTTTTTGTCTTCCATATTCATACTTATTCCATTCACCTGGCCGCTGATTAAATGCTATTATTATTTTGTTGTTTGGAGTGGTCACAGGGATTATTATCATTGTTATGTAGTAGCCCATTTCTCCCACCTGGAAAACCCTGCCCCATCCTTCCAGGCCCTAGATCAAATGCTACCTCCTTTAAAAAGACTTCCTTATGTGCAGAACTTTGTATGTGCTTCTATTCCAGCACTCACATGCCACTGTCATCTTTTGTAGACATCAGCACCCCCCCCCCCGTCTTGAAGGTGAATTCCAGGAAGGCAAAGGTAGTCTCCGTTCTCTGGTGCCTCCAGCAGGCCTGACATGTAGGAAAGGCTCAAAAATGTTGGGTAAATTTGGGGGGAACTTTAGAGCTCCTGGAAATCAGAGTGTTGGAAATGAGTACATAGGTGGCAGTATTAATGATCACTCAAGTCACTCACTTGCACCACAAGTCGGGTTCTAAGGCCTAAAATATAATGTAGATGATGCAACAATCTCAATTTATTTGGAGGATTTTTTTTTTAAAGAAAGGAAGAAACTCTGTCTGGAGATAGCATGACCACAAAGCGGGGATGGTCCCCTCTGCCTTCTTCTCCTCCTTCCTGCTCCACGTGGTTCCCCCTCCACAGTATTGCTAGTGCTCTGGTCCAGGAATGCTATCACTTAGATGCAGTAATCCTCCCGCACCTGCAGGGGATACACTCCAAGACCCACTCCCTTCCCCCCGCTTCCCCCAGCAGTGGATGCCTGAAACTATGGGTAGTACCAAACTCTATATTTACTATGGTTTTTTCCTATACATATACCTCTTCCCTTAAAGAACACACTTTATGGCTTCTCTCTGGCATATCCAAATTGCCAGCATTAACCACTCTTGTACTTGGAGGCCGTTATTAAGTAAAATAAGAGTTCCTTGAACACATGCACTGTGCTACCTCCACAGTCATTCTGAAAATCAGAAGCTACTAAGTGACTAACAGGTAATGTATGAATTTACTGGACAAAAGGATGATTCACCACCTGGGCGGGATGGAGAGACAGCTTGAGATTTCCTCTTGCTGCTCAGAAGGGTGCATAATGTAAAACTTGGGAATTGTTTATTTCTGGAATTTTCCATTGACATTTTTGGGATTGCGGTTGCGGATGGTAACTGAAACCAGAGGGGGGAATCTCTGTATGCTTTTGTAGGGGTGAGCCTGGAGCACTGCTTCCTCTGTCGCACTAGCCTAAAGATGTTTATTGACCCCAAGTGTGGCTTAACAGAAGCAAAATTAGGAGCAAGTGGGAGCACTGTGGCTGGGGCCTTATTTCTGACGCACTGGTGCATCCATTTGCGGCCTGTGCACAGGTATTTCCGGTAGGCACAGCAGGATGTTAATAAAATAACTAAACGCACAACGATAGCAATACTTCTCACTGGCATTGCATTTAACGGTTTCTCAAATGACAGTGCATATGGCCTCACTGATTCAACTCTTCTTCAGGGAGTGAGGCATGGGGGTAGATGGGGAAACTGAGGCCAAGGGGACTTGCAGGGGTTACTTAGAGGAGGCTCTGAGAGGTGAACCCGGGGCTCTGCACGAACCTCAGCAGCACCTGCCCCCCCCCCCCCGCCCCTGCGCAGGCAGGTGTATTGTCTGCGCACACATAAGAGGTTGCTGAGCAATGGGCAGAGGCCCTAAAAGAAGAGAGGCCGCGCTGTCCAAAGCCTTACCCTCAGTTTTCCTTCTCTCCATGGAGCCTATCTTGGAGGCTGCCGGGCTAGCGCGGGCAGGTGCAAGGAAGGCCGATGGGCCGCCCTCAGCCCCCAGGAGGCGAGGGCCCGGCCATCCACCCACTCTCCGGGCCGCAAGATTGAGGCTCGGGCTGCGGCGGGCGCCCCCTGCTGGACGGCGGCCGGGCCAGCGCGGCGCAGCCACTGGGGCGCGGTCACCCTCCCGCCCGCCGCGGCGGGTCCCGGCTCCCAGGCCCCGGCGGAGGCGCGCCCGCTCCCGCCTCCCCTGCCAGCCCCCCGCCCCCCGCCGCCGCCTCCCCCGCTCCCTCCACTTTGGGGATAATTTAACATGTTTCACACTAACTTTCCCGTAATGGCCGCGGAGCCCTTCGAAATGCAGCCTCCCCGCTTTATCGGCGGCCGCGCTAATGGTTATCTCGCAGCCGCGCCCCCGGCGATCCTGTCAGGAGTAAATAGAAGCTGACACAGTCATTTGCTTAAATCTTCTCCGCACTTTTGCCGCATTTCCCTCCAGAGGATACCCCTGAAACAACAATTATTTGAAATGTCACGCGTTTCTGCCCCTGGGCTACCAACAAATGAACATTAAATCTATTAACGGCAAAAAAAAAAAAAATTAAATGTTTACTTTTCCGAGAAGGTGTGAGGGGCCAGACTCAGGGAGGGGGAGACAGAGGCAGGGACGAGACCCCGAGACAGAGCCCTGCACAGGGGGGTGCCCTCGCCCAGACCCTGCAGCACAGAAAGGCTGAGCCCGAGAGGGGCCCCCAGAAAGGGGGTGGGTGGGTGGGTGGGTGGGGTGGGGAAAAGGCCAAAGACAGGGAGCCAGAGATGAAGACCAAAAAAGACAGAAAGACAGACCCCAGGAGGAGGAGGAGGAGGAGGAGGGAGAAAGAGAAGGAGGAGGAGAAACAAGGAAAAGCAAAAAGAAGCATCCTTGGCCCATACACCCACCCTCCCATTTTAAACAGCAAAATGAAAAAACAAACAAACAAAAACAGAAGCCCTGGGCCTTTCGGGGGGCAGGGGGGTACGGGGTGAGCAGGGTGTGCTCTGGGCACAGTACTCACTCTGGGGCCTGGTCTCCTGTGAACCTCCAGGGGGCAATTGCTTGGGTTTGGCGCCAGGGGGTGGGCGGGGGGGATGGGGGATGGAGAAGGGGGCTGGGGTCTGTCCTCCTTGCCCCTCCTCACTTGTCCCCCCACAGAATGTGGGAAAGGCTGGGAGAGCCTGCAGCTGGAGACCCTGGGGACAGCGAGGGCTGGGCACAGCAGACAGGCCTCCGGGCCACTGCTGGTTTGACTCCCGGTGGGGTCCCCTGGCCGTCCTGGCCCCCATGGGACTCAGTTTCACCATCGGTACCATGGACCTCCTCCACTCCACAGGTCACCCGGGTGCCAGACTGAAGTGTCCCAATGAGTGCAATGGTTTAGCTGTCTTCCCACCGTCTCGTGTGACATTGGAGAGATTCCACGCCCGCTCATGTGGAAGGATTTTGGGGGTGTATCATCTTTTCCTTTGGTTCCCCACGGGCTAGTGCCCCACTACCGGTGAAGTCTGTGTCCACAGAGCGCCTCCCGTGGGAAATGGCCCGAGGAAGCTCCTTGGTCATGGAGGGCCAACCTTGCCTCCACATCGTCAAAACCTGGGCTCAGTGAGGCGGCCATAAGGGGTTTGTGGGTCAAGCAGTGGGAAGGCCAGTGAGGAGTTCTCAGACAGGAAGGACAGTGGGAGGAGCCAGCTGGGTAGGGAAGGTGAGGGAGGGGGCTGTGTAAGCCACTTTACCTCCTGATCCCCTCTACCTTTGCATCTCCTGACCCTCCATGTTATGTGTTCCTGTGACATTTTCAGTTAAATTAAACGGGTCAGCTTTCAGGGTGCGGGGGCCTCTGCATCCTGGGCGAACTCAGCATAGCTAGGTGCCTCTCGATTCTGCGTTCACCACTCTTCTAAGGAAACGTGTCCACACCGGGGCGGCATGCCAGGGCCTTTCGTTAGTGTGTAGCTGAGTGTGAATGAACACTAGCTCGATACACACGTGCCGCGCCAGTAACTCATATGCAAGCGCACAAGCAAGGCTATGAATTTGCTCACACGACTGCTTTAAATTTGCACATGTTTAGCCACAGGTGAAGCCGCGCTCTGAAATATACATTTAGAGCACACTCCTGTGGACAAGCAGATACTCACCTTCCATAGTCACATTATCTTGCACACTCAGACACACATCCAAGGTGACTCCTTCCCCCTGTCCTCCACCCTGACACTGCTCACATCCAGTCCTCCTGCTCCAAGGAGAATGGCAAAGGGTATGTCCAGGGTGGGGCAAAAGTAGGTTCACAGTTGTTCTTAGGGAAAAATAATAATTACTAATAAATAATAATACAAGGATAAACTCTTTTTCCTACTCACAACTGTAAACCTACTTTTGCCCTGCCCTGTATTCTGTCACTGTGGCTGTGTCCCTTGTTGGAAGGTAAAGTTGTATATCTGTGCTTGTGCGTGTGCATGACAAAGAAAATGTGCATGTATTTTTGTGTCTTTGAATAATGGACATGTTGCCGAAATACAAGAGAGTGTGTGTGTATGTGTGTGTGTGTGTGTGTCTGTCTGTCTGTTGGAGGGTTGTGTGCCTGTGTGGTTGTGTGACTGAAAGTGTGTGTTGAGGGTGTGTGTGTGAGGGGGGGTGAGTGCTATTTAAATAAAAAAGAAAGGAAGTGAATCAGGGTCGTTTCCATTTTAATTGTAAAACAGATAAGCACTAAACACTTTGAAAAAGTAAATGACTTGAGAATAATTACTCTCTATTACCCAGCGTCCCAGGGGGGCAGTTGGAGGAGCCCAGATGGCTACAAAAATGGGATTTAGCAGAAAATTGAAGACATTATTCACCGTAACACATTATCAATTACCTTCATATCAATTACAATAACCTTACATTAGTGAGGGGCCCCGAGACCCTCTAGCCCTGCGACTGTGGAATCACTGCAGCCCCGTGGGGGAGGATGGGGAGAGGAGGGGTAAGGGGATGGGAGGGGACTGGGAGGGTCTTCCTTCCTTCTCTTTCCTGGAGATGCTGCCGGCTCAGGCCCTCACACCCCATTCCAGGTCTCCGCTCCCCGAATTTCCTCCTGTCCCAGCATGCTGGGCTGGGAATGGGGTGGAAGAGGATGAGTGGGAGCAGGAAGTGAGCTGAGGAAGTGAAGGGCTGAGAAACTGACAGACGGAGAGATACAAAGGCCAAGAGGTGGAGATGATAGGAGGCGGAGGGGTGAGGAAAACAGGGATGGGGTGAAAGAAACTAGGGGGCAGTCTAGATGGTCCCAAGAAATCTGAGGCGGAGGAGATTGGAAATCTCAAAGGATAAGAGGGCCAAGGTGCTGGAAAATCATCTTCTTGAAATTCTGCTTTTATTCTGTGGTAGCTTCCTAGCCCTCTACCCCCCAACATCGTCTCCTCACTCCTCCCAAGGACTTAGGGTGTTTCTAGCTTTCCCCTTCTCCCTTTTTTTGCTCCCCTGCCCACATCTAGTTCACCCCCCCCCCAATGCCTGTTCCCCTCTCCCTTACAAGTGCACTTCTTGCTCCTTTGCACACTCTCACATTCACATGGCTGTACATGTGCGCTCATACTTTCTGTTCTGTGACATCTTGGTGTGAATGCACCCCAAAGTCTCTAAGATGAAGCAGGGTGGGGGCAGGAACACTCATGAGAATGGGTTGCACAAGGGGCTCAAAACTGCAGTAGGGCCAAAACTGGTTTGGCTCAGTGGATAGAGCGTCGGCCTGGGGACTGAAGGGTCCCAGGTTCGATTCCGGTCGGGGGCATGTACATTGGTTGCGGGCACATCCCCAGTAGGGGGCATGCAGGAGGCGGCTGATCGATGTCTCTCTCTCATTGATGTTTCTGGTTTTCTATCCCTTTCCCTTCATCTCTGTAAAAATCAATAAAATATTTAAAAATAAATAAAAAATTAAAACAACAACAAAAAACCTGCAGTAGGAAGCACAGAAGTGAGACAAAAGGGAGAATTTTCTAGAGTAAGATTCTTGAGACTGGTCCCAGCAGTCACAGCTGGAACCAGGGTTGGGTACCATCATTGGGGAAAGGAGCCTATAGATCCTGTGAGAGAATAAAGAGGGCACTGCTTCAACCCTGACTTCTGCCTGCTCCCCAAGGACACACACACCACCCCTCACTTGTTTGTGGGGAACCACTGGCCGCATGTAGTGATTGAGCACTTGAAATGTGGCTTCTCCCACAGAGATGTGCTATACACAAAATGCACACCAATTTTTTTAAGATGTAGTATGGAAAAATAATGTAAAATGTCTCGTTAATACTTTAAAAATATTGGTTACATGTTAAGATGCTATTTTGGCCCTAACCGGTTTGGATCAGTGCATAGAGCATTGGCCTGCAGACTCCAGCGTCCTAGATTCGATTCTGGTCAAGGGCATGTACCTTGGTTGCAGGCACATCCCCAGTAGGGAGTGTTGCAGGAGGCAGTTGATCAATGTTTCTCTCTCATCAATGTTTCTAATTCTCTGTCCCTCTCCCTTCCGCTCTGTACAAAAATCAATAAAATATATTTTAAAAAAGATGCTATTTTGCCTATATGTAACATTTATTTGAATTTTAAATATTAAAATTTAATAAAATTAAAACAAAATAAATGTAATTAATGTTACCCATTCCTCTTTACCTTATAACATCTTTTATTTCTTGATTTTAGAGAGGAGAAGAGAGAGAGAAGCATCGATTTGTTGTTCCACTTATTTTTGCGTTCACTGGTTGATTCTTGCATGTGTCTTGCCTGCGGATTGAACACGCAACTTTGGTGGGTCGGGATAATGCTCTACCCAACTGAGCTACCTGGCTGAGGCTGTTTCTCTTTACTGTTTAAAAAAACACAGCCCCTAGAGAATTTTAAACTGCATATGCAGCTCACATTGTATTTCTATTGGACGGTGCTGGGCTAAAATACTTGGAAGGAAAGGTATTTTCTGGGTGTACCTCCCTAGAACCCACTTTAGTAGGGTTTTGCTTTTCCTAGAGGAATAGCCTTCCTGGGATGGAGCTGAGAGGAGAAACTCCTTTTCCTCTCTTTAAACCCAGCTCCCCACCCCTACCCCAGCCCCCAATTCCAAATTAGCACCCAGACCCATTTCTTAAGGAAATGAAAGCCCAGGAGTAATCATGGGTCCCCACCTCCATTCATCCCCTCCCCACGCCAGCCTTCCTCTTCCTTACGGTGCACACACACTTCTGTCTCCTTTGCACCAGTGCACATTCACATGGCTATACATGTGGGCTCACACCTTCAGCCCTGTGACATCTTCATGTGAGTGCACACGCATTCACACACATCATCTATGTAGACACGTGAATCCTGCTGCACACACAGAGCAGGGCGAGGAGGGCAGGCCTGGGCAAAGTTGTCAATTTGATTCATGGTGTGTGTGTGTGTCCAGGGGAGTGAGAGCTAATAGTGGCCCCCCTCCCCCAGGCTGGGCCCAGAGGACTAATTGCCAGTAATGAGCTAAAAGGAGCTCAGAGCTTGCCTCAGGCAGCGGATGAAGATGTTTCCAGAGACCAGCCAGAATCTGTCCTGCTGTTTTGTTGATAGAAAATCCTTCTCCCCCAGTGTCCCCTCTCTGTCTCTGTCTCCCCTCCTGTGGCTCCCTGTGGCTCCCACAGCCTCTGAGGGGTCCAGCCCCCACCCCACCCCCCATCAGTCTCTCTCCCTCCTCCCAAAGGTCCCACCCCATCGTGGCATTTGCCTCCGTCCTGCCCTCGCCTCTACCTTCTGATGGGGGCTTTCCAGGGTACCCGCTCTGGAGCAGCAGGCAGATTCCCAGTGTTCCAGGGGCCAGGGCCAGGGCTAATAGGGACTGTTGCCAGGAGGCTGGTTGTAACTGGATCTCTGGGAAACCTTTCTTGTAAGGAGATCTGCCCAATAGTGGGGCCAGGGCAGCACTGTACTCCCCATCCCTAAAGAATTCAACAGCACCCACTGAGGAAGCTGTAGAAAGACTGCTCATCCTCCCCCCTCCCGCACCCCCTGCCCAAGGGAAGTTGTACAGAAAAACTCCTGAGGCATTTTCCTGGAATTATTATTATAGTTGCTCATAAATTAATACAATTATCCACTAATATTATCATAGCTCATACCATACCTATAAAATGTCAGGTACTTCACGTTTTTAACGATCTCCCTTCATCACAAATCCCCTGCAAGGTAGACATTATTATCCTCACTTTACAGAGCAGTAAACTGAGGCTCAAAGACAATAAGCCCGGTGCCAAGGTCACAGGGGCCTGTCCGTTCTCGAGCTGGGAGTTGAGTCAGGTCTGTCTGACTTTCACACCCAGGCAATTTCCACTAAAACTTTCATTCTTTCTTTCAACATCCATTCCTCGAATAGAGGCCCGATGATTTTGCCAGTGAAAGCTGAAAGGGATAGGAGTCCTTAGACTTAAAGGTAGGAGTCCTTAGACTTAAAGGAATCTAGGGGGAGGCGTGGTGGTTGGAACTGATGTCTCAGTTTAAGAAGCAGAAAATAGATCTTCACAAGAGACTCCCCCTGTTAAGTGGTCATATGTCTGGTTGTCACACTTGAGCAATTGGGCAGGTGTATCTGTGTGTACATGACTCCACCTGGGAGCACCCAAACACCCAGCAACCAGAGGGGCCACTGTTTGGCAGTCAGTGGGAGGAACCTGTTTTAGGGAAGTCTACCACCCATATTGTCACATCCCTGTTGTTCGGTGAGGCCCAGGCCTGGTCAGAAGGACTGGACCAGCAGCAGGATTGGAGGGCACATTCAGTTCCCCCTTTTCCAACTTCACTCCTCCATTTGGAATAGAGGGTAGCAGAGGGGAAGGAAGGAAGGAAGGAGAGAAAAGGAGGGACAGGAGCTAGAGTGGGACAGGCAGAGGTGGCACCCAGAGATTTGGAGCTGTTTATGATGGAAATATGTTTAAAAACTCTGCATGGCCTCCCCTGAGAAAGGAGCCTAAAATTGAAGTCTAATTATAACAAATGATTGTTAATGAGTTGTCTAAACATAATAGATGGAAAGAATTAAACACCCAGAAGAAACAGGGTTTCATTAATGCACAATAAACTGCCAGTGGGGTGAGCAGAGCCCTTTCCTATTGTGGAAAACAGTCCCTCTTTCCCCTGTGGATGGGCCTGGCAGGTGGGGGCGAGGCCAGGACCCTGCCACTGGAAAGCTTGAAATACTCAGGTGACCCCTGAATGTCCAGAGCACGTGTTTCCAAGGGCGGGCATTGCCTGGGCCCACACCTGGTTGGCTGTGACACGGTGCCCACCTCAGACATGCGCAAATTCCAACCCGGAGGAGTTCAGTCGAAGCAAGAGACTGTGTCTACTCCTATGAGTGGACTCTGGTGGACGTGGAATCTCAGAAAGGCACATTTTTCTCAGGTCAGACGCATCCCTGGGCGTCGGTGGTCCTGCTGTAGCCAGCATCTGCCCCTGCACCTCCCGGCTCCCAGGGAGGGAAAACAACTGGGAAAGGACACCCCCCTCCCCCATATACTCCTGTGTACAATTCTAAAGGCCAAGGATCAGCCAGACTCACCTGAACTCAGAAAGCTGGAGGGAGGAAGGGCCTCAGAGATCATCTAGTCCAAACCAGATCTGCATTCCCTAATACAGATGAGGCCTCTGAGGCCTTCCAGAGAGGGCAGATGACAAGTCCAAGGTCACACAGCTCAGAGCCAGGTTCCCTCATCCTACTCGAGGGTACTCTAGTGTTTAAAGTGACCATTTTTCATGAACGCCTGGCTTGGCGCGGGGCCACTCACACGATAAGATAATGTTTTCCGTGCACATACATCATACCCAGGCAACAGCGGGCCCCAGACCCTTCTGGGTAAGCCATCAATGTTTAAGGGTTTCCAGGGAGGCAGCAGGAGCCATCTTTATGTGGGGAGAGGATGGGCAATGCTAAGTGGTTCCAGGATGGCACGATGCGCAGGAGCGTACATAGATATGGGCTGTTGGAGGGCAAAGCACGAGAGCTGGAGGGAAATGGCCTTTGATTGACAGGTTAATGAAGCGCTTTATACTGGTGGTGTAACTGCAGAGGCAGGCTGTGAGCAGGCGCGGGCGCACACATACACACACACACACACACCCTGGCACACAAGCAACACCCAGGAGGGCAGAAGCCAGGCTGGCCAACCTCCAGTGGTCTCCCCACATCCAGAAAGATGTCCTCTCTGTACTTCCGCCCCTTACTTTCCAGGGCTCTTGAGGGTTCGGTAGTAGTCCTGCAGCCACAGTGATTCAGTCCAGGTCATGCATGCATGGAGAGTTTCGGTGAACCAACAAGACCTGAGACCCCTGGTTCTCTGTGCTCAGTGCTTCACCAACAAAAGGGGTAAAGACAAGGCTAGACTCTCTCCAATACCAAGTCCAAACACTCAGACAGGCTTCTTGGTGGGGATGGGGGTGGGGTGATCTTGGGAATTACATTCTACATGGACATACATGCAGGTCCTGGGACTCTCTTACTGAGACCCACCCTAGGCCAGACAGCCTACCCTGCCCCCCACCTTCGCCCTTCCTTTGACCCCGCCCCCCTTGGAGCCAACACTGATTGGCTGCCACGCAGGCAGTGGCGGCCAACCAGCCCCCGCAGCGCCAAGAAAAGTTAATTTGGAGTTCTGGTCTCCTCCCAGGATGCATTTGGGCGGCCGCCCGTAATGAGATGCATAATTGCGGAGGCCTGCCAACAAAAGCAGGCTGGATTTAATTGAGTCAACGCACGGCCATTAATAATCTGACGGCAGTCCTCCCCCGGCCCCACCCCACTCCCACCCGCCATCATCCAAGCTCTGCAGCCTCCACTGGGCTCCCTGGGCTGGTCTCCTGTTGTGGGGGAAGCAGGTCTGACCATTCCCCCGCCTGCCCCAGGGCCGCAGAGGCTGAAGTGAAAACCCAAACCCTTCTAGAATAATACCTCTTGATAGACCTGCCCAACCTTCCTCCAGTCCAGAGTGACAACATACCTTGGAGAGGGCCTGTCCCCATTCACGGATATAGCCTGAGCTCCTACCATGTGCCAGGTTCTGGGCTTGGACCTGGACATACAGCCGCTGACAGGCATAACCAGCCTGTCGGAGCTTAGTGTCTGTCACCTTTCGCCTGTCCTCTCACACCCTCCACATGACCCTGGCCCTCATATCTGTCCCCACATACCCACACACATCAGGACTCCACACGCCCTAACATTCCCTCCCCACTTGTCTGCCCCCACACCTGTCCTCAGGCCTTTCCCCACACTGTCCCTGTTATGTCTTATTCAAATAAGACATCACAGATGCCTGTTCCCAGTACTTATTCCCCCATACATGTCCCCGCATGTCCTGCCTACCCTCATACACAGTTCCCACAGAGAACCCTGTCACACACACATACACACCTCTTCCCCACACTCACTCCTCTCCCCTCCCACCAGGATGGGCTCTCGGGGTCAGGAGGGCTTTCCTGGTGCCTTCTTCCTGCCATCTTCCCCCCCCCCCCCTCGGCCTTTCCTCAGTCCACTCTCCACACACTTCATGCAAATTCTCCAGGCAGGCCCATCTCCCAGAGCTGCCCCTGCATCTGTGAAACGGGGATGATGTTAGTAAATGCCTCGTGGGGTTGCTGAAATGATGATCTCATGAAATAATCCAAGCAAAAGGCGTCTGGAAATAGTCCCCAGTGGTAGCTGTTGACTTTTGCTGTGTGGAAATAATCTGCTAGTCCCCCCCACCCCCACAAGCTTCCAAGTGGCCTCTTAGGATAATCTACTTTTTATAAGATTAGTCTGGCGTGGACCTGGCCTAACCCCAATGGTTAAAGCTCAAATGATGGAAATCTAGGCCGAGTGACCAGTGTCTCATACCTCCCCAAGGAGGGGTGCTCTTCTGCATCCTCACCTGGTCCACATAAAGTGGGTACAGAGCCTGGGGGAGGAGGGAGTGGGTGCATTATCCCACCTCTCTCCTCCTTCCGGTCACCCTCGCATAAGGTGGTGAAAGACAGGCTGGCTTTGGAATCAGGTGTGGGTGGAGTCTGGGGGCCCTGGGCGGCTAATTCTGGTTCCTGCCTTAAAACCAGAGGAGGTGAAAGAAGAAGGGAAAGGAATCCCCGCCTGGGGGGGGGAGGAGGTGGCCTAGGGAGAGCCCCCTATTCCCTCCCCTCTTCCCCCAATTTCCCTGATGTGTGTGGGGGTTCGGCGTCTGGGTGTGGGTGCTTAGGAAAGGAAAGACCCTCTGCCCCACCCCCCGCCTGTCCTCCCCAAATCCAGTGGGGCCGAGGGCTTCCCGGAGGAGGTGTCGGGGCCCGCTCTGCAGGGGCTGACAGGCGGGCGCGCGGGCCAGCGACTCCTCCGAGAATCCCCGTCACCGCCGAAATCGCCGAAATTGGCTGCAACTAGTAAAGATGCCAGGAATTTGCACCTTGCTCTGTGACCTAAAGCAAAAATGACATGAACATTGACAAATTTGACAAGGAAATTTGTGCAAAAAACAACTTCTATTTGGCTAGCCAAGCAGCAAATATGCCGGATGATACGCTTTATTAAGCAATCCATTTCTCAGCAATAGCGGCGCCATCTGCAAAGGTTACCGCGCATCAGGCTCGGCACAGAATTTCATCTGCGTCTGCAGTCGGGGCCGCACGCGGACACATTTTTCATGTACATGCGATTCCGGATGCAAATAGAATCCGTGATGAAGGAGGTGACCTTCCGGGCCGAGCCGCGCGCGCGCTAAAGTCACGCGCGGGCCCGCGGGGAGCGGGCGGGGCAGGTGAACGCCAGGCTCC
>PVJN01003261.1:0-77831 GCA_004026805.1 Lasiurus borealis
CTCTTGCCGAGACAGGTTTGGCTCAGTGGATAGAGTGTTGGCCTGCAGACTGAAAGGTCCCGGGTTCGATTCCGGTCAGGGGCATGTACCTTGCTTGCCGGCACATCTCCAGTAGGGGGCGTGCAGGAGGCAGCTGATCAATGTCTCTCTCTCTCATTGGTGTTTCTGACTTTCTATCCCTCTCCCTTTAAAAAAAAAAGATTCACTCTTTTTTGTCTGTATGAAAAAGATCTGAATTCATATGAAATCCAAATAAATTTCAGGGTGGCCTCTAGGGTCCTGAAAGCACGCAGGGACAGGGGCAAGAAGGAAGTTGCCAATAACAAATCAGCAGGGCTATGCTTGCAGCTGGGTGCATACAGTTAGGCAAAATATATTCTCAACCATTGTGATTGCCAATTGTCATTTCTTCCGAGAAACCAAGGCTATTGGAGAGGGAAGACAGCGCTGACCTGGCACCCCTGATTGCGCCGCGAGCAGCAAGCTCTTTCTGTAGTTGTACTTTTAAAACCTGCAATTTCCTCTCCGAGCGCAGAGGTCATGCAGCTCTCTGAAGAGTCGGGCAAGAGCCAGGGCACACCGGCTGGTGCTATCTCTTCTGCACGCTCAGGAAAACCAGGAAGTGGCTGGGGACAGCCACTGGAGGCCCAGTGATCACTTGGAGAGAAGAAGTGCCTTTAAGTGAGAAACTAATAGGAATCTGTCAGCAGTGTTGTTTGCTTTGTGCTGTCTGCAGGTGGTGGGAGGTGGGCCACCAAAGGAATTTGATTTTGTTTGGCATTCATTTTTAATTTGCGGTAAAGATCTCTTTGTAGTTGTTCATAATTTTTTTTCTTGGTGTGGGAGGTGACATTCCTTCTTGCTCACCAGTCCGACAAGAAGAAGGGATTGCTTATTTCACATGTCCCCGTCCCAGCGTGCTTTCAGCAGACTTACTGTGAGTCCGTGAGGGGAGAAAAATCTGTGTTCTGTGCCTACTAATCTGAAACTGCAGTGTTTTCAAGCTTGGCAATGATAACTCAACTGAAGATCAATGAATTTTCCCTAATTTTTTTCTCCTAAAATATGACATTGAGGCCTGGCCAGTGTGGCTCAATAGTTGAGTGTCAACTTATGAACAAGGAGGTTGTGGTTTCATTCCCCATCAGGGCACAGGAGCAGATTGCAGGCTCTATTCTCAGTGTGGGGTGTGCAGGAGCCAGCCAATCAATGATCCTCTTTTATCATTGCTGTTTCTATCTCTTTCCCTCTCCCTTCCTCTCTGAAATCAATAGATATAGATAAAGATATAGATATAGATATAGAGATACAGATACAGATACAGATACAGATACAGATACAGATACAGATACAGATACAGATATAGATATAGATATAGATATAGATATAGATATGACATTTAGTATGTACAGATCACACTCAAGGGAAATCCACCCTGCAGGATCTTTATAGCCTGCCAAAGTGATGACCTGCTATTTCTAGTTGCCACTTCTATATTTCTTATGATACTTCACAAATCCCAGCCTTTGTTCTCTCTCACAGGAGCTATTCTGATGGGTTGCAAACTGGACTGTTGCTTTGGGTTTTGCCACATGTGAACGATTTCTCCACACCTCTGCTTGAATGGTGCTTCTAAAAACACAGATCAGTCTTGCCAGTTCTCTGGTGAAAGTCTCTCAGGATTTCTGTGCTGATTACATTCCTCCTTGTTAAGAATAAAGTCCTGTTTGGCCAGTCTGTCTCACAGGTTGATCATCGACCCAGGACCCAAGAGGTCACAGTTCGATTCCCATCAAGGCACATTCCCTGGATTATAGCTTAATCCCCAAAAGGGGGCGTGCAGGAGGCATCTGATCCATGATGGTCCTCTCTCACTGATGTTTCTATCTTTACCTCTCGCCCTTTCTCTCTCTCTCTGAAATGCAATAAAAACATATTTTAAAAGTAATGAAGTCCTCTGACTTTTGGCCCGGGGCTATCTCTCTACTTTTGTCTCTTAACATCATCTCCTGCTCTGCAGTGAATCTGTATTTCTTGGCCTATTCCAAGACATGAGGTTATTGTCTGCATTTTATTTATTTTCACGGTACCAGCCTTTTGAGTTATATTGTAAGGAAACCAGATTCAAATCCGCTGAAGGAAACAGAGATTCTCATCAGAAAGACAGTAGAGTTTTGGACTGAATTGAAGGCTCAATAGCCGTACAATACAAAGGGCAGAATTACCGCTTTCTACAAAGATGAGAATCCTGCCAGATCTCCCCCTGGCATGAGTCCCTGCCTCCCACTGCCTGCTGGCATCACCCTGTTCTGCTCAACACTGGCTTCTCCCCTGTGGTTGTTGAGAAGCAGAGCTGCCAACACACACAGAACATCACGGTCTTAAGCGTCTGTTACTAGAAATGGTGATTGTCTTGCAAAGTTCTATTTAAAAAAAAAGACCGAGAAAGTACTCGAATTGACCCATTTGGACCTGTGAGTGGTCTCTTAACTGAATTAATTGTCAGTGAGGAGGGCAAGATGTTATAAAAAGTTGGGAGATCCCGCTGAAAACTTTCGGTTGAAATGAGAGAGGAACGGTTTACTGAAGTCAAGAGAGAAGGAGCAGTGACAGAGCGAGAGAAGGGCTCATGCCCTGAAGAGCTGTATTCCTCTGATTCATCTAGACGCTCTGTAGGTGTCACCCCACACAGCCGCCTTTCTCACATCCAGACCCGTCAAGCAAGCTTAAATCTCTCCTCTTCTAGTCACAGATAATTTTCTTTTTTGTCACTACTTGGTAACTTCTGTTTTCTAAGAATAGAATGAATTTTTGGAATGGAGAGAGGAAAAGAAACTGGGTTACAATATTTCTGTCTTTCAATTCATATATACATGTCGGATAGTTTTGGTCTGGGAGGAAGATGATACCAAATTTATAGCAAGTTTAATTTTTGTATCTTTTTGTAATGTGTTTAAATATGCATAGTTTAGCTATTACAATTTTATTTTTACTCTTCCTCGTTATACTTGGTGCCATAACTTAAGCATTCTAAGCTATTAAAAATATTTATGAATATTTTAATGGCCATTAGTATCCCATCACATAATATACAAAAATGTCTCCTGTTGCTAAAAATATATTTGATACTTAATCACATTTTTAAAATAATAGGTAAACATTTTTGGGTCAAGGGATTATATTAAACTTTTTCTCTGGACATACGTTTATTGAGTCAGTACTGCAGAGCCAAAATATGTGCATATTTTAATGTTCTGAATTTATATTGACAAATTTTATAATGTACAATATTGGTCATAGTTTATAAAATTGTTTATTTTGCCATACACTTGCTTGAATTTTTGTATTATTCTTTTAAGCAATGATGGGATGCCATTTATTTTGCATTTATTTTCACACAAGGTTTTTTTATACACTTTTTTGAATTGTACATGTCAATCACCATATCAAATGACATTTCTTTATATTGTTTATACAAGTCATTGACACAAACAATAGTAATGTTAAGCATATCTGGAATTATAGTTTTATTAATCTATTAACATCTTTAGTGACTAACGTTTCTTTTCATGGTTGGTTTTTTGTATAAATATTTCACTACTAAAATTTTTAAAAACCTCCCCATATAAAAATGATCTATTTTAAAGACAAAATTCCCAAATGGGTCAGTTTGGAGTTGATTTTTTTGTGGAGAACTATGTAAGACAGCATGTATTTGTGTACAGTTATGCATGGCACACAAGTATTGCATAAATAGGGGCAGTTTCTTCCCTTCCCTCCACCCACTGCCCTTTGGCAATCATTAGATTGGACTCTATGTCCATGAGTCTGTGTCCGTTTGTTTTTGTTTGTTCATATTTTATAGATTACACAGATAAATGAAATAATGCAGTATTTGTCTTTCTCTGTCTGACTCATTTCACTTAGCATAATACCTTCTCGGTCCATCCAAGTTGTCACAAATGGCAAGATATTATTCTATTTATATGTGTACCATATATATTCCATTAGATATATGTACCGCATCTTCTTTATTCATGCATCTATCTATAGACACCTAGGTGGCATCCATATCTTGGTGTAAAGTAAGTTACACTGCAGTGAATATAGAGGTGAATATATATTTTTCAAGTTAGTGTTTTTGTATTCTTCAGATAAATCCAGAAGCAGGATTGCTGGATTGTGTGGCAGCTCTATTTTTAATATTTTGAGGCTTCTCCATACTGTTTTCCATAGTGGCTGTATCAATTTAGAATCCCACAAACAGCATATGATGGTTTCCTTTTCTCCATGTCCTTGCCAGCACTTGGTATGTGTTGATTTTTTGATGATCACTGTTCTAACAGATGTGAGATGCTGTTTCATTGTGGTTTTAATTTGCATCTTACTGACAGTCAGTGATGTTTAGCATCTTTGTCTATGTCCATTGGCCATCTGTATGTACTCTTTGGAGAAATATCTATTCAGGCCCTCTGCCTATTTTTAAAATTGGATGGTTAGTCTTTTTGACATCGAGTTGTGTTACTTATTTATATAAATTGGATAGTAAGCCCTTATTGGATGTATTATTTGTGAATATATGCTCCCATTCAGTAGGTTGTTTTTGTGTGTGTATATTTTGTTGTTGTTTTTTTTTTTATATTGTTGATGGTTTTCTTCACTGTGAAAAAAACAATTTTAGTTTGAGGTAGTCTCATTTGTTCATTTTTTTCTAATGTTTTCCTTGCTGGAAAAGTCATATGCAGGAAGAAATTGCTAAGATCAATGTCAAAGAGTTTGCTGCCTATGTTTTCTTCTAGGAGTTTCATGGTTTCAGGACTTACATTTAAGTCTTTAATCCATTTTTAGTTTAGTTTGCATAAGGTATAATATTTTACTCAAGAATCATTTTACATAATTATAGAATGAGATACTGTATTTTCTGGTGTATAAGATCACTTTTTAACCCAGGAAAATTTTCTCAAAAGTCAGGGGTGGTCTTATACACCAGGTGTCATCTTATAGGGCGAGTATATCCCAAACTCTAAATTTTAACTGGAAAAGTTGGGGGTTGTCTTATATACCCAGTCGTCTTATATACCAGAAAACATGAGTAGTTTTAATGCTCTGCTTGAATTTTGCCCATAGAATTCTATCTTAAGAATAGGAGGGATTAGAAGAGCTAAAGAAACAGCATGGACCAGACTGTCAAATCTCAGATGGAAGGGAGGGTCGGGTAGGTGAGTAGGAAGAGATCAACCAAAGAATTTCTATACAAATATGCATAACCCATGGACACAGACAATAGGGTGATAAGGCCTGGGGTGGGGGCAGAGGCGGGGCCAGGGCAGGCTACAAGAGGCCAATGGGGCAATCAGTAGACATGTCATACTTTCAACAATAAAGATTTTTTTTAAAAAAGAAGAAAGAGCCTAGACTGGTTTGGCTCAGTGGATAGAGCATCAGCCTGTGGACTGAAGGGTCCCAGGTTTGATTCCAGTCAAGGGCATGTACCTTGCTTGCGGGCACATCTCCAGTGTGGGGCGTGCAGGAGGCGACTGATCAATGTTTCTCTCTCATCGATGTTTCTGACTTTCTATCTCTCTCCCTTCCTCTCTGTAAAAAATCAATAAAATATATTTTTTTAAAAAGAAGAATAAAAAAGTGATGAAGAGCTAAAGAAAGAGCACAGGCATGGCAGAGGACCTGTTCTGACCCTTAAACAATCCTTCCCTTGGGACCAAAATCTCTTCATAGCCAGTACAAATGAATCACGAGGATGACTAACACATTGCGTTCTGCTAAAATATTTTATGGTTCTGTAGTGATAATACTTCTGGGCAAAATCATATGCAGCAGAAAAAAAGGGCTCAAGGAGACATCAAACATATGTGTTCATTGCCTGAAGTGATCACTATGGCAGCATCTATGCCAGAGTGATGGTTTGCTGAAGAAATTTCTGAGAACTCTGGTGTTCGTTTCCTAGGCCTGCGATAACAAAGCGTCTCACCCTGGGTGGCTGGAAACAACAGGAAGTCACTCACAGTTCTCAGGTGACATGTCAGAAGTTGATATTCTGCCTCCTCTGAGACTCTGGGGCAGATCCTTTCTTGCATCCCGCCTGCTTCTAGAAGTGGCCACAGATCTGTGACATTTCTTGTCTTCTCAGAATGTCACATGGCGTTTCCCCTCTGTGTCTCTGTTTTCCTATGGCTTTTCCTCTTCTTATAAAACACTCAGTCATATTGGATCAGGGCTCACCTGAAGGACCTCATTTTCACTGAAATGCAGCTCCAAAGATCCTATTTCCAAATTAAAGCTACATTTGCTGGTTCCAGCATTAGGACCTTAATCTGTCTCTGGGTGGTACAATTCAACTCCTAACACCCTCCATCTGTATTTCCGTAAATGCAAGATGCTTCATTGTCTCCTATCCAAGAGGAAGAGCCAAGACTGAGCCTGAAAGACTATGCACAATGACTCTTGTCTGGCATTGAGAACCATCTAATGCACAAGCGGCCATTCTTGGCCTGCCTGCCTCACACGAAGAACCTCCTGAGTGGGAGAGGGATTCGGATGATGATGGAACTGAGGAAGAGAGAACAGGTCTGAAGGGAAATGCGGAGGTTAGGGATTAACTTCGAATCCCATCCCTGTCATTGTAACAGAGGGAAATTAACTCCTTAATTAAAATAAATGGGAATTAATTGGTCAGTGTCTTACAGCTTATAAAAGGTAGAAAAGGATTTAAATGTATTCAGCATTACAAGACTCTAAATCTATATTCTTAATTGCAGCACTCTACCTGAATGATTTAATATCTCTGAGCCTCGGGTGCCTTAGCCATACAATGGAATAGTAATCTCTGCTTCAAAGGATTATTGGGGGGGGGGTGAAGGGAAAGGGGTACGCGACACATGGTGAAAACTCCATAAATATTATATTTACTGGAGGATCCTCCTGCTATTTCCCAAATGTGACTTCTTTCCTCTTTTCCCATCAGACTGGTGTGTCCTTGAGGGTAAGGACATTCATAACCGAGGCTCTGACATACAACACAGTCCCTGAAATATAGATGGCACCAAGTGAGAAGGAATTGAATGACTGAAAAAAGAGTATCACTTTGACAAACGGTCCACAGAGTTTCCAGGTGGCCAGAAACAGAATTACAACCGTAGTCAGGAAGATCCCAAAGTGCGATTGTCCTATTGTCCGTCCCAGGAACGGACTGGAGGTGAAGGCAGAGATCAAAGGTTGCATGGATACCAGCAAGCCAGTCTGTAAAAGGCAGAGAGGCGAGGCTGGCCTTGGGGAAGAGTCATCGATCGGATGTCCATCTGTGGAAGAGGGCAGAGGTGTCCTGGTAGCCGGTTCCTTCCATTGTGAAGCTTAATTAGACGCAACGCTAGGAACCGCCACACTCTCTGACCCTCTGGAGTATTGATGGCGCCGCTGCTCCCCTTCCATTAATGTCCATGCACATGAACTCAATCTGCAGAGGTACCCCGAGGTTATTAAGGAGAAAGAGGTGGAGAGTTTTTTCGGTATTCATTCTCCATCCCCAAACTCATACTTGGAGCAAAACGGCAGGAATCGACGGTTATTACACTGCCGAAGAGGCCGCTGTAGCAGGTCAGCTGCCCATTGAGCCTGGCAGAGGGGCGTCAGGGTTGGGGGCAATCAATACACAGGAGAACAACTGAAAGTTAAATGCCCTTCCGCGACCCACTGTAATGATTCCAGCTGGCGTCGCTCAAAAGATCACGCTTCCCTTTCACCTGTCTTATCTACTTATTTTTTTTAAGTCGGTATCTGCTAGCAGCTTTCTGGGATGTTCTCATAAAAGAGAGTTTTGTTGCTGGAGAGGGGTCAGAGGACTCATTGGCATCCCAGGAGCAGGTGGAAGAGGGAAAAAGCCATTCCACCATCCAGGGGTGGCCTGCCCTGAGAGCGCGCAGGGCAACTAATATGTTCTGAATGGCATGCCAATTATTATACATGTGAATCTTCTCATCAACTCCTTAAAGCAAATCTATGCTCTCCGCTTCAGAAATCAGGAACAGGAGACTCGGGGATATTAAGAGTCAGGTCTCAACCACAACTTGTGATCTGACAGAGCCTGGTTTTGACCTGGGTGAGGCCTGGCTGGGGGGAAAGGGGTAGAAAGAAATTAGTGCTCAATTGATTATTTACTAACTCTTATGCACATAGAGTTGTGGTTTATGGGTAATCCGAGTACAGTGTTACCTCTAGATACGAGTTTAATTCGTTCTGTAACCTTGAGGCTTGGGAAACACTATGAGACACTTGAGTCGCAGTAAACTGGTGGGTCGTGTGCAGCCGGCCAATCCGCAAGATTATTCCTATCTCAAATGTTGCTCGTATTTCAAAGCAAAAATTGCTCGCTCGACGACCCGTATCTCAAAAACCTCCTATGTTAGGGCACTCGTATCTCGAGGTACCACTGTAATAGAAGCATAAGCATTTCGTGACTGTTTTATTTATCACAGTACTTTCTATGTCTGACATACCATAGACACAGTCTTCTCGCATGAATCCATGAAGTCTCCAAACCAGCCCTTAGGATCTGTTTTCCAAATAGACAGCGGTGGCATGACTAAATCGTGACGTTAATAAGAATTTGTCTTTGGGAAGAAGAAATTGAGGTGATTCAGACGTTCACAGGCAGAGATCCCTTCTAGATTAATCTATAGGGAACGCTCCACGGAATGAATAGGCAGAAAATGAGCTGGCTTTGAAAGGTAAATGTTTAAAGAGGAGAGATAAAGTGTTGTCGGCCAAGGTCTTCCAGGTGATTGACAGAGAGAACCCATTTCTTGAGGAGCCCTTAGGAACCTGGGATTAAAGGTGTATAACAAAGGCTGGCTCTGTTTGCCCCTGTATTAGTGCTCTCCATCTGCTGCTACAAAGCGCTACAAACCAGGTGGCTTGAAACGATGGCAGTTTATTCTTTCATCTTCTTGGAGGCCAGAAATCTAAAAGAAAGGCATTGGCAGGGACATACTCGCTCTTTTTTACAATATATTTTTCTTTGTTTCAGAGATTTAAGATAGAGGAAGAGAGAAAAACAACCATGATGAGGGAGAATCATTGATCCATTTTCTCCTGTCCCTTACTGGGGTTCGAGTCCACCACCTGGGCACGTGCCCTGACCAGGGATCAACCCTGACCTTCTGGTTCATAAGTCGACATTCAACCACGAAGCCACACCGGCCAGGCAGGACCATGCTGTCTCTGCAGGCTCCAGGAGAGAATCCTTCCTGGCCTCTTTCTAGCTTCTGATAACTCCCAGCATTCCTTGTGGAAGAATCACTCCCAGAAGGTCCCATTCTTCTGTGACCTTCCCTCTGTGTCCAAAGTCCCCTCATCTTACAAGGACAAGAGGCATTCTATGAGACCCGACCCTCCTTCCGTATGACTTCATTTTAACTTGATTATATCTACGAAGACCAAATAAGGCCCCTTTCACATGTTTCCAGGTGAGCGCCGATTTGAGGGAGGGAGGGCGTAATTCAAGCCAGTACAACCTCTCTGGCTGTCGGACCCATAAGAAAACAAGGGTTTGAATAAGGTCACTGTGGTCTACCTTTCCAGGGCCCTGTGTGTATTGGAATGTCTGTACCCTAACTAATGGCATTTTAAGGTCTGCGAAAACGTTGTGATATTTCAGTTTCACCCCCACTGCTATTTGTCAGTCACTTCCATAGACATTTTTTTGGTTCTCTCCCAGTCTCCCTACCTCACTGGCTGCTTTAATGGACGTGAGAGCCTCCCTGCCCCATAGTCACTAAATTGAGCTCTTAATAGCATCCTCTCAATTATATAAATAAGGATTTGAAGCAAACCAGATAAGTGGTGGGTTTTGTTTTTGTTTTTTTGCATTTTAATTAAATTCACATTGATTTGGAAAAACAGATTGAGACCTTTAACAACCATACCACGCAGATAACAGAGTTAAATCTTGATAATTTTTTTTTTGGGGGGGGGATAAATTGACTTTTGATAAATGACAAAGATCTGTTTTCATAAATCTTGGTGAAATAAACTATGGAGGGTAGGTGGACATTTTAATTAAGCCGGGCTCCCTTATTGTTATACATCACTACCTTGACCCAGATTTGCTTATCCCAGACTTTATCTTTGGGAAAAGAGAAGAAAAAATCAGGGCATGTCCATTCATCTCTTTGAACAGAAGGGGTGAGTAAAAGCAATGTCATTTCTGGATCTGCCTGAATGTTCATGAATGAAGGCTTTAGTCTCTTATGGTCTTTATCTTCTCAAAGAACCCTTCCAGATCAAGTTTCAATCTTTTCAACTCATATGTGTTTTCTTTACATGCTTTGTGATTCAAAATCATGTCAGTTAGTTAACTGTGTGCTTACTTGTTTGAACCAGGCCTCACTTGCAGGCAAGCACTCTCTGACATCAGCATGAATAACCGATGGGGCTCGTATGTCCATCCTGGGACTTCTAGCACCAGGAACAAGAGATCTGTCCATCTTGCTTTCCATCTGCTTTATCTCATACATTCCTTTATTTAGTACTCAATACTCTGATCAGGCCTCTCGTTTCACCAAACTATGAATTACAGTGGTACCTCGAGATACGAGTGCCCTAACATACGAGATTTTTGAGATAGGAGCAGTCGAGCGAGCTATTTTTGCTTTGAAATACGAGCAACATTTGAGATAGGAGTAATGGCCAGGATCGGCCGGCTGCACACGACCCACCAGTTTACCGTGACTCAAGCTTCACATAGTTTCCCACGCCTCAAGGTTACGGAACGAATTAAACTCGTATCTCGAGGTACCACTGTACTTGATATTTGGGGTCCTGTCCCAGCCTCTAACACTAGCCTTACGCTCAGACCTACGCAACCACCCATAAATGCAGTCGAAAAAAAAATAAGATGTTGTATATAAAATCTCGGAGCCCAGTGTACAGTCACAGAGCTCCTCTAGGAGTGGGGTTCTCTGGCACCCCTTAAGCTCTTCATACTGCCGCAATTCACCTTGGAAATACACAGCTGTATTTCCTAAAAGATTGATCTATATCCTCTTGTGTGATATTGATAAACTGTTGACACCTTGTTTCATTGGACATCTAAAAATAAATTGTGCCCAGCACACCATAAATTACTACCTCGGAATCATTTGTACAGTGTCAACACTCTGCAATAGGTTTTGCAATAGCCACCAGAGAGAGGAGGGGGAAAAAAATAGTTGAAAAGAGCTGAAGCTACTGTATCTGCAAATCTCTTCTAGGAGAGACCAGGCAGGCAAGAGGAGGTTTGTTTGCACCTGAGTTATACAACTACAATGTCTTTGCTTTTAGGAAGTAACTGTGGATGTTTATGTTAAAACAGAGTAGAAGCACCAGGAAGATACTCAGGTGACGATCTGAGCATATATTTTAGGCACCATGCTCAGCAAGGGATTTATGGTATGCCCTTATTTACTGCACCAAAGCCCGGCAGTGAAATATGATTAGCTCTCTTTTCCAGTGAGGATATTGAGACTCGCGCAGGGTGTGCAACCTGTCTAATGTCACCCAGAGAGTAATGGATGGAAGCAGGTTCTGAACTTGGACCTTCTGGCCCTCCGTACATAACTTTTGCTTTAAACCCTTTTGATAAATGGGCCTCCGTGGACTGAACTCGCAAGCAGATTCTGGACTGGGTGTCAGCCTAACCTGGAAGGATGTGATAGATACTCCCAGAGGTAAGTGGAGGTCGCCTCCGGAAGACCAAAGGTCCAAGCCAAGCATTTGACATCTACCGAAAAGGTCAACAAATTGTAAAAAAAAACAACAAACAGGCAAAACACAGTCTGCAGAATGTACACACAGCTCCCAGATAAGCGAATCTCTCTCTCGGCCCCTTTAAGCAAGGGGCGTCCTAAGAGGTTCCGTTAATTGCCCAAGGTCAGGTAACTAATACATAGTGAGATTCCCTTAAATCTCCTTTGGGAACAAGGTGTCAACAGTTTATCAATATCACACAAGAGGATATAGATCCATCTTGTAGGAAGTACAGCTGTGTATTCCCAAGGTGAATTCGGGTAACGTGAAGAATTTAAGGGGTGCCAAAAAAAAAAATAGGGAATTAGATCCTAAGCATTAGTCATTTATACAAGGAGCACCAGCCCGTATAGCTGAAGTCCCAGGCCCCAGTCTCAGCTCCTGGGGTAGATTACTGAGCTTGTCAGTTAGTCTATACTTTTCCCTCCGACTTTTCTATCCGTCATTCCTTTATCGCTGCCATCTCTTGATTGACAACCCTGAAAATATTTTGGGAACGTCTCCCCTGAGTTTGCTAATACAATTTGTTGTCTGCCTGATATACAGCACGTGTGTGTCTATTCAAAGTGCGCCATGAATGTTTGCTTCGAGATAATGACCCAGCCTGAAAATGACTGTGATAACAATGTCACGTGATTTCCAGGGTGACTTTGAAGTGAGGTTTACCATGTAAATGTAGGGGATTGAGAAATCCAGCTGTAATTTTCTTCTCCAATGAGCACTAACTCAGTGACTTCCTCTGCACCAATCAGGTGGGCCTTCTCCCTGTTGCTAATTTCTTTCCTCCCGTCTTTCTGGTTGTGTTGCAACAATAACCAAAGACCCTCCTGGAGCAGGAAATTCCCTGGATCATTTTTGTGTTTTGTTTTTGGTTTTGGGTGTTTTTTTTTTTCCATATTCACAATTCACTGCTTCCAATAGTTGAAAGGATACAGGGTTTGAAGTCAAGCAGAACTGTGTTGCCATATCAGTTGTGTAAGGATTTACAAGAATTATTTGAGTCCCCATTTTCTCTCCTGTAAAATCTGATTTTTTTTCTTTTGCAAAGATTAAATGAAACAACGTTTTTTACATAGCTGGCATATATGAAATAGTGCTTCTCCATTGTTAGTTGAAATCAGCATTGTATTTGTTAAAAATACATATGCTCATGCCTTACTCCGTGAGATTCTGATTTGGTGCATCTTGATTGGAGCCCAGGAATCTACATTTGGAGCAAGTATCCTAAGTCATTCTGATGCGGGCTAAGCAGGGCCAGGCTTTGAGAATGATAACAGCATGATTTTCATGCATGGAGAGCTATGGGCAAGGCCCTGTACAGTTCCATTCTGCACTTGGCATAGGACATGACATGATACTCAATACATGCTAGATGTTTTCCATTCTCCTGACCCTCCTCTTTTTTCTCACTCCGTGTTTTCTAAGCATAGTAGAGTCCTCGGGGAAAGAGTAGATGTCAACAAGGTTCGATTGCAGGAAGCAGAGTTGGCTTTTCCGATGTCAAGTGAACATCGGGGTGGTATCTCTCCTTTTGGACTTCAAGGGGGAATTTTCTTCCCATGCTGTGCCTTGTCTTTGGAAGTTACCCTGTTCCCATGACCTGATGAGATTCTCCCTCCTCAAAACTTGTCATGGACTTGCCCAACCTCAGTCAGAATAGCCAAAACCATAAAGTTTCCAATGCCCTGGAATTATGGTGCCCTTTTCTCCATATCTTATTTGGGAAATGAAAATGACCCAAAAGTAACTCAATATTCCTCTTTTTTGGGTCAGATTATATGCATGCTTCTGATTTTTTTCTTGACTTTTCTGTAGCCTTGTGGCATTTAGATAGTATATTTTCTTCTTTCTATAAGTCAAGTTTATCTTTTTTAAAGAAGAGAAATTTGAGGATCAGGGCCTTCAGAGTTTGTGAAATTGCTTGGCAAATGCTTAATAATCAGAAAAACTTCGATGAATATTAACATACTATTACGAAGATTGCTATCATTTACCCTTCCCTTTCACTGTACAAAATAGACGATGACTGGGTCAAGAGTATTCGCAGGCCACATGCTGTGTCTGAGCAATTCACATTTCTTTCTTGATATGTAATATTCGGTCCATAAAAATATATGGTTGACAGAAGACTATAACAGTGTTCTCCCTGAAGGTCAAAACTTCTGACTAGTGAGGCAGTCTAATTAAGTTAAGCTTGAGGTGATAATGTGTGGCTGGTCAGCAGCTAGAACATTTATTCTTATTTTTATTCCAAATGAGTGTCCTTTGGAGCAGTCAATTAACATGCGGCAGAGGAGAGTGTCCAGATAACTCAGGATTGAATGGAAAGGTTTCTCTCCACCTGACAGAGCAGAAAGAGAGGTGGAGCGCCTGACTTCCCTTTGGAAGTCGGTGATCCATGCAGCACTTCTGATTGGGAAGATGTGAACCTTGTCCGTCCTCTGTGTATATTTAAAAGGAGATGCTAAGGACATTAGCCAGAGGCTAACCAATCAGAATCAAAGGATGCAGGAGGCCTAATTGCCTTCCAATGTACCCAGTTGTCTCTGGAATATTCTGATTTTTTAGTTTTCTTATTTAAACTCCTATGTGAAGAAATCAGGAAGGAATAAAAATGTTTGGAGTGAAGGCTGAGGCAGAAAAAGATGACCCCTGCAATATAAAATCACTCCCATGTTAATTAATATCTTATTCGAAATATGGGCTGGCAGGCTTTAGGTTTGGGAGACTTAATGGGGAATTGGCAGATGTGATCAAGAACTTCTCTTTGGCCAAAACCGGTTTGGCTCAGTGGATAGAGCATCGGTCTGTGGACTGAGAGGTCCCAGGTTCGATTCCGGTCAAGGCATTTCCTGGTTGCGGGCACATCCCCAGTAGGGGGCGTGCAGGAGGCGGCTGATTGATGTCTCTCTTTCTCATCGATGTTTCTAACTCCCTCTCCCTTTCTCTCTGTAAAAAATCAATAAAATATATATTTTTTAAAAAGAACTTCTCTTTGTATTAATAACTCTTGGTCACCCGCACGAGTGAAATATGTCAAACAATATCTGAACGTTTTCTACCTCTGAGATTTCATTCTTTCTTAAGCGTTTTGTCAGTTTCCTTCAGAATCCTGTGGTTGGCCTCTGATGGTTGACCTAGGATAGTCACATCTTAGAGTGATAAGTGATGTGCTGGCAACCATCTCTGGGCATTTTGTAATGAGGTTGATAGACTCTGATCTCTCCCATCACTGAGTCCTGGAGAGAGACCCTGATGGTCCTTAGATCCGGAAGAAACCAAAGTCATGAAAGCCTGCTCGTCTTTCTTTACCATAAATTTTATTTTTGGGGACCCGCCTGGGTCTGCATGTCCATCGGAAGCACACACATGCATTCATCAGCATCACAGGAGAGTGAGCACAGAGATCAGACCATCACTCTCTCTCTAGTTAGCACGATTACACTCTACCCCTTGGATTCATTTCTCTCATTCTTCTTTCGGTAAAGGAACGTCAGTGCCTAATCTCTCCATTAATATTGATGTGTTCAAGTCCTTGAAGCCAATTACTTCAGACAGTTGAAACATTTAACCAATGCTTAGGAAGAGCGCAAGGATATTAACATGAGGATATGTGAGAGCGATTGCATGATGCGTGATGTGGTGCGTCTTGTTCCATTACCAACTAGTAGGAGAGAGACGGATCATCAGTTATTATTACACTTTGAGGAAACGTATTTAAGAAATGTCATCTGAGTTTGTATGTGGTGAAGATCCATAAACCTCAAGGAGTACTGTCTCCCTTTCAAGATAAGGGTCAGAGACTGGGTCTGTTTTTGTTCTCTACAGCATCCACTTCAACCAGGCTGATCTGAATGTACTCAATTGCTGAGTCACTCTGATTTCACTCAGTAACTACTCAGCTATCTTGGCTCCACACCAGCTCTTCATTTCTGCTCTCTCTCTCTTCATCCAGCCTACCATTATTTTTCACCTAATTATACCAACAACTTTATAACTCGCTTCTTATCTTGTCTCGATCCACATCATGCATTCCCTACAGAAAGTCAAAGAACTAACATGCATTCTTCCCTTGCCTAGATTTTCATTTTTAGTGGGGAAATCTGAGAGTTGCTGCCCCTCCTATTCCATTCTTATCCCTCATGGTCCAAACTGCCTTTACTGCTCAGCAGAACATCAATGCTTAAGATAAAAATCAAGGCAAACATTGTAATCTCACCATTACGAAATAGAGCTGTGCTAGCTGGTGTCACTCAATTTGTTGAGCATTGAGTATTGTCCCATGCACCGAGAGGTCACCGGTTTGATTCCCAATCTGGGCCCAGGCCCAGGTTGAAGGTTCATTTCCCATAAGGAGGCATGCAGGAGGCATGTGATATATGGTTATCTCTATATGTCGGAGACCAAATATTGTTCTCACTAGGTGGATGTAATTGTTCTCACTAGGTGGATGTAAATGGAAGGCCAGAAGGCTGGCAAACCTTAATTGCTCTGAAAGGTCAGAGCTGATTACTCATTGTTTAGTTGAAACTGTCTGTGTGTATCATGTTAATTTCTGTTATTTCCTGCCTAAAGGCTAGGGGTGTGTCCCAAAGCCTTAATAAAAGGGAGAAAAAGGCCAGAGCAAATGGCAGTCCTTCCCACTAGAGGAAGGCTCCCGCCTGGCCCCCCAATATCGCCAAATTAATATTTTCTAGTCTCTCATTTCATTTGCGTGCAGCCTCCTTCAGAACCCGAACCCTGACCTGGGAACCCTGAACCACGCGGGACTTGGAAAGAGGTTCCCACATCTATAGATGTTTTTCTCCCTCTCCCTTCCTTTTTCTCCTTATGCCTATCTCTTTAAAGTAATTTAAAAAAAAAACTTTTTAGAAAGAGAGAGAGGAAAAAAGAAATGTAGCTAAATTGTACAGGTATGTTCAGGCTGAGAGAGCAGCTCAGATCCAGAAACAGCAGAACATTTTCAGGCAACAAGAAGAGATCTTGTGGAACTATGGAATGATGACAGAGGGAGTGAGGAGGAAAGCCGGAGACTTGGAAAAGATGATGAATTGTTTCAGAGGTCATATGAAAGCATAGGTGATAAGGTAGTGTGATCATTGCCAATAGACCAACTTCAAGATAAGCCCTACCATTATCAGAAACCTCCTTGCTATGCCTGGGATCAGAACAAGGCTGCTGGTTGCATCAGACTCTCAGAATGGTACCTTAAATCTCCACGATGGAGACAGATCTGCAAATTGAACTCCATAACTTACTCCTCTGGAACTCCATGCATCATACGTTGGTCCATCCTTTCCTTAGATACGGTGATATAATTTATGCTTCGGCAGCCCTTGTCAAGCCAAACCCGCAAAACACCCCTTGAAAACAATTTTAAAATCAGCTGTTTTATGGGGGGATGTTCCTTAGTTCTCCCCTAAAATGTTTCCTGAAACATGTGACCTGATATTATGTTAAAGTGAGCCCCATTTTTATGTACCACCTTTCTACTGTCATGTCAGTATGTCACTCAGCCCTGGCCACCCAACAGGGATAGATTCCCTGTAATGATTGAGGGAAGGGTAAGACATCAATATTCCGAGAGTTAAAAAAATAAGGCAGAATATAAAATAACCGGTGGCGAAAATGGTAGAATAGATGCTACCAGACAGCTCCTGATGGATTACTATGTGAGTGGCAGTGACAATAATTAAAATAGGACTGAGCAGGGGTCAGGGAAGGCTTTAAAAAAGAGGGGCGGGGAGATTGGAGCTGGGTCTGAAAATACAGGCGCGATTTGAATGGACGGAGAAGTGGGGACATTCTTGGGAAGTGGGGCTGTGCACTGACCTAGTTTAAGCAGGTGGGGAATTACATCTAATATACAATGAGGTTTTCTCTCCACCAAATTATGCAGCCCATCCTACCAATGGGACTTCCCTGGCTGTCAGGGGGATTCCACACACTGAACAAGTGATGGGCAGATTAGAGGAGACAAGAGTGAGAAGTGAGAGGTCCATTTTCTTGTTAAACTCAAGAAAGGCATCAGGCTGGAAGTCGCCAAAGGAAATATGCCATTAGAAGTAATGTCATTACATCATATGTAATTTCTAATTACAAATAAATGAAATTTTGTCTTAATACACTGTGTCTGAGGCTGCCTGACACGGTCTTCTCACTTCCCACATCCATTTTGTGTTTAGCAAATACCTCCTGAGTTACTACTGTGTACGAAATTGGGGCACCATTCTTTGCTGCATCTGAACATCCTATGGATCCTTAATGCCGAACTTAGACATGTTTTCTTACATCACTTTCACAGTGAGGGTTTTTATCTTACCTGAAACACAATGAGAAAGAATAAAAGCACAGTACATTGGTACCTCGAGATACGAGTGCCCTAACATACGAGATTTTTGAGATATGAGCCATCGAGCGAGCGATTTTTGCTTTGAAATACGAGCAACAGTTGAGATAGGAATCATCGCGTGGCTGGCTGCACACGACCCACCAGTTTACCGAGACTCGAGGGTCTCATAGTTTCTCACGCCTCAAGGTTACGGAACGAATTAAACTCGTATCTCGAGGTATCATTGTATTTGTAAATCGTTGTTGACTTGAATCCTAGCCTCTCCTCTGTTGCCTATGTCACCTCCATCGATTATTTGATCCCCTCTCTGAATTTCAGTATTTACCCAAGACTAACAGAAGTATATGTTCACATAAAGACTTCTACCATACAAACATTTGGAGCAGTTCTATCTGTAATAGCCCCAACCTTGAAGCAACATAAATTTCCCTCAATAGATGAGTAAAGAAATTGGGCTAAATGCTCTCAAAGAAATGCCTTTCAGCAATAAAACTATTGATACACATAATAATATCAGTGTATTTAAAAATAATAGCGTTAAATGAAAGAAGACCAACAAAGAGTCATACATACTGTATGATTTCACTTATATAAAACTCTAAGAGTGCAAGTTAATATAAAGCGACAGCACATTAATGGTCTATGTATAGGGTAGGGCAAGAGGGAGGAGCAGGAACGGAACAAAGAACATTCATTGGGTCAAGAGATGCATACTAGCATGTGCCCATGGACTCCAGATTGGATCAATTAATAGACCTTAATTGGGGTTACAGATTTTACTCTAAGTTCAATGTGAAGCCACTAAGTAGTATAAATAATAACGGGGGTGGGGGTATGGGGTGGGGATGT
Organism: Lasiurus borealis; assembly: GCA_004026805.1. Lineage (NCBI taxonomy): Eukaryota > Metazoa > Chordata > Mammalia > Chiroptera > Vespertilionidae > Lasiurus > Lasiurus borealis. The sequence continues at coordinate 19,001 of PVJN01003261.1, forward strand.
GGTATAAGTCATATTCTAGAAGCAGTACTCTGGCTTTTGTGTGGAGAAGAGATTTCATTGGTTCAGAGTGAAAGAGACCTGTTAGGAGACTATTGTGGTATTCCAGGTGAGCCTGATGGAGCTTTGACTAAGGTTGCATTAAAGGGGACGCACAGGGGCCAGACACCCATCAGGATGGATAATAGCAATCAGGACGCGATGATAAAACGAACGTGGAGCAGAGAAAAGCGCTCACTTTTATCTGAGCGAATCTTAAGAAGGTCAGATGAAATAATGGGTGTGTAAACATGTTATAAATATAAAGCTTTTTTTCAAAAAATGGTCACGAAATTTCATGCCTATTGATCTATCAAGAGCTCCAAGCAAATGTGCTTGACTCTGCTCCCAACTCCGTCCTCCACAGCACAATGCCTCTTGTTCAACCGCGTTAATGCATGCACGAATGCCATGCAGCGCGTGCCCCACTTTATGGATGAATACTGACTCTATCTAAATGGTATCTAGATTCCCTTTGAGTACCGCAAACTGGTATTTGATCATTTCATTTTCCTACAGAAGATGAAACATTATGATTTTCAATAATCCATAAAGACCGACATTTGTTTCCTTTGTGAGACTGTACCCTTCGATGATTATGCCTCCCATTAATCATAGTAAAAGCAATGCTCGAGGTAATCTCTCTCTTTCTGCCGATAATAAATGTCTGCTGTTGACAGGCCGGGGGTGGGAAGATGAAAGGCAGGGTGAAGCTGTGTGTGTTTGTGAGATAAACAAGCGCCAGCCTCTCCTAACAGTGCTGTGATCCTGTGAGGCCAAAGGTGCCTCTTTATCGAACAAGGACGTTTCAACTAATTTCTCTCTGGCCGGCGATTCAAAAGATTTTCACCGGGGATATCTACTCTCTCGTGTCTGTCCAGAAACCTAACTTTATGAAATGCCTGTAATTTCATACTTTATATCATTAAACACTGAAGACATTAGCATCTGGAATGGCCTTTACAGCTGCTCTTCTTAATACTCCTTAGTGGTGTCCTAGCTGGTTTGGCTCAGTGGATGGAGCATCGGCCTGCGGACCAAAGGGTCCCAGGTTGGATCATGGTCAAGGGCAGGTACAGTGGTTGAAAGGCTTCTCCCAGACCGGGGCCCTGGTTGGGACACATGCAGGAGGCAACCAACCAGAGTGTTTCTCTCACATTAATGTTTCTCTCTGACTTTCCCTCTCTTTTCCACTCTCTCTAAAACAGTGGTTCTCAACCTTCCTAATGCCGTGACCCTTTAAGACAGCTCCTCATGTGGTGGTGACCCCCAACCATAAATTATTTCTGGTGCTACTTCATAACTGTAGCTTTGCTACTGTTATGAACTGTTATGTAAATATCTGATACGCAGGATGTATTTTCATTGTTACAAATTGAACATAATTAAAGCATAGGGATTACTCACAAAAACAATATGTAATTATATATTGTGAAATATTTATTTCTAATGACAAATAAATGAAATTTTGTCTTGAATCCTGGTGTAGCATGGGTAACAGTCTTCATATGACAACAGTAAACTACATTGCTACATTTTTCTACACGGAGGAGCGGTGTGTTGGTTCCTAAGACCATGGGAAATAGGTGTTTTCCAATAGTTTTAGGCGACCCCTGTGAAAAGGTCGGTCGATCCCCAAAGGGGTCGAGACCCACAGGTTGAGAACCGCTGCTCTAAATGATCAATGGGAAAATATCCTCGGGGGAGGGTTAACAAAACAAAAACATAAATACATAAAAAATCCGTGGTGGTGTATTGGTTCACCGACATCTCAGATAACCCAGTAGTTTTCTTTACCAGAAATTCTCAAGACCTTAACCAACTGTGAGATCTTGAATGTGAGTTTAACCTGGGATGCAAAAGGCCCATGATGCATCCGAGTAAGAAAAACAGGTATTTTCCAGATACCTTCTTGCGGACAACCTTGAATGGTGTCTGTTGCAATAAATTCCACTTGGTATAGCTTGTAAGCAATGAGGAGAAGGGACTGACATTTATTTCATGCTCATTTTGACATTGCACTTCATGAATGGTTTCTGCAGGTTGCCTCATTTAATTCCAATGAAAACTAAGCAAGTCAGGTGTCATTACAGAGCTTTTCATCTGGTTTTAGAAATGAGGTTTAGATGAAGGCATGTGACTCACTTCAGTCATGGAAGTTCTGGATCTTACAAAGGTTGCCATTGTTAAAGACAGATATGTCTTTTAAAAAAAATATATATATATATATATATATTATTGATATTTATACAGAGGGGAAAGCAGAGGGATAGAGAGTTAGAAACATCGATGAGAGAGAGACATCTATCAACTGTCTCCTGCACGCCCTCTACTGGGGATGTGCCCACAACCAAGGTACATGCCCTTGACCGGAATCAAACCCAGGACCCTTCATTCAGCAGGCCGATGGTCCATCCACTGAGCCAAACCAGTTCAGGCCAGATATGTCTTTTTAAAAAAAATATGTTTTTATTCATCTCAGAGAGGAAGAAGGGAGAGAGAGAGAGAGAGAAACATCAGTGATGAGAGAGAATCATTGATTGGCTGCCTCCTGCATGCTGGGGATTGAGCCCGAAACCTGCATGCTTTTATTATTGCTGATGAATTTGCAATGAAAGGGGAAGGGAGGAGAAAAGCTTATGATCTCTGGGATCTCAGGAAGCAGCTATCAGCAAGAGATCATAACAGACTGATCAGTCTTTAACACTAACTTACGTTTTCCATTATATGTCCACCGATAGTCATTGACTGGGAAGTGATATATTTGGGCATAGCCATATCCTTTGCTTCTTTTGTTTTTTAAATACTTTATGGTAAACACTCCTTCTTGCTTGCTCAGGGTTTTGAGTGGGTTTGCTGCTTTAGGTTTTGGTCCTTTAATTGCGCCCCTACAATCTATAGTTTTCTTGCAGTTGGGCACTTTCAGTTGAGTTTCTGGAACTTGAGGGATGGAGATGTAGGAGAAAGCTTTCCACTGTCACACTTTATGAAACATCCAGGGATGTTAATTAAAAAAATATCACACATTCTGTATAAAATATACAAACGTTCTTTACAACTCTGACATTTTAGTAATCACTTAGGAAAAAAAAAATTCGTGGGCAAATCATACGGGAAGATAGTTATCTTCCATCCTTAACAAATCTGACTGCTTTGGAAATAATCAACTCATAAATATTTAGCTAATCTACACCCAGAGCAATGGGTTGTGCGAAATTAAATGCCTCATTGAAACAATTAATTTCCAACGTTGTGATTTATTAAGCAGCCTTTCCTGGAAATGTAATAGAAATATGGACTCCGAGTAATTTGAGCAGAGGATGTTTGCTCTGTCTTTGACTTCTGGCCAACACATATTCTTCCTCTCCCGGCAGGTGAAGCTCCAAAAAAAGGAGCAAACTTCCCGTAAATCTCTCTAATTGAGTGTGTAGGTCAGAGTTTGCTGAGAGGAGGCCCTGATTTGTTAAAAAAAAGAAAAAAAAAAGGCTAAATAAATAATAAACAAAATGAAGTAATCCTTTCATATTTCACATAGCTCCTGCACTTAAGCCCTCGGGGAAGGAAACGCCACTTCGGTAAAAGCTTGTTGTCATCATCAGTCTATTTCCAAAGAACACACGCTCCTCCGAGCATCAATAACCAAACACCCCCCCCCCAGGCATCTTGGAAATATTCCGGCCTGCAGTTTCCAGTAAGCGGTCTCTGCCTGGGCCTGAAGCTCGTGTTGCAGAGGGCCAGGGAGGCAGAATGAGTCACCCCGGGGAAGGCTTGATGGGCAGGTGAAAGGGTGAGGATGGAGTGGGGGTGACGGGGCAGCAGAGGGTGATGCGGGGGAGCCTGTTAGTGTCTGGAGTCCGTCCAGTTGATTGGCTGGAACAGCAAGGTCGTTAAATGGGATTCCTCAGACCCGAGTCCCAGGCTCTCTAGCTACTTGTTGACCTTGAGAAAGCCGCTCTGTGAGACTTGTTTTCTGACCTCACAGGGGGATCTGATGATGAATTTTTTTTCTGGCCAGGTCATGGCCCCGTGTCTATAACTTTTTTAGTGAAAAAAATTTTAACCAGCTCTACCCATGGTCCCTGTGCATCTAGGTTAACAGGCTTTAAAATGCCCCTTGATTGGGGATTAACCCTCTAGAGAACAAATGATCTTGTTAACTATCCTATAATCCAATCAATGCTTTGCTTTCCCCAATTTTCCATGTACTTCCCTCCTTAATTTTAAATGCATAAAAGAAGCTGTAAAACTGTTCTTCTCTAAAGCACTGGAGATCTTGCTCCCTGGCATATGTCATCAATTTGGCTCAAAAAAACTTATAAAAATTCTCTCCTATTTTAGACATTTTTTTTATGCTGACAAAAGAAACAGGACACACAGGCCAGATAACTGAAATTTCCTCAAATTCAGACTCGGATTCTCTGGCTTTATTTTATACTTTCCTGTCTTCAATTTTGCAAAATTCAGCGTTCCTTTAAAAATCATAGGCTTAACTACAGCTGATTTTCAATGTCTAAATATGTATTAATGACGAGTGAAGAACAACGTGATTACTTCTTTGGTGTGTTTTCTTTTGTGTTTTTAAATCAAGCCAAGCTCTCTGATTTTTATTATGATTTCTGAAATACGTTATTATAATAAATAATTTCCCCCAACTATTTTAAATCACATTTATAAAACCTTATATGAATGACGAGGTCTGGATTTTGATGGGTTTTAATGTCTTTTATTCTTTCATCAACATCCTACATCTGGGATACAAACTCATTCTTCTTACCTCTACAGTCCAATATTCTAAACATGAGATGAGATGCATCTAGCTCCTTTGACATCAGCTAAGTGCTTTCTTGCCAGACATGGTATCGGTGGTCTGGCCTTACCACTTCCTGAACGAATGATTGAATGAATGACTGAATGTAAGCAGATGTTGATTCCCAGTGGCCTTCAGAACTTCCTGAAAGTGAGTCAACATAAATTAAATATGGGTTTTTCATGCCTTAATGATGCTGCTTTTCAATTTACCTAAGCAGAAACGTGTAGTGTTAGTTCCAAACTTTCAGTATACACACAGGTAATGCTCTCAAGTCAGCATAGCAAGGAGGAAAATATACAAACATACTCACACAATCACACAGAAGAGACTGCAGCATGGAAAATTTGGATTTTTACCACTTGCTTATTATTTGCATATACATGATATTTCTGTTTTACAGTTTCCTTTTTCATCTCTAAAAATGAATATATTCCACGCACTAATTGGAAACGTGCATGTTTTCAGTTTTGTGTGATACTCAATATAAGGTTTTTACCAATATCCATATCTAGAGTTTCTCCACTTCTTTAAAAATATATTTTATTGATTTTTCACAGAGAGGAAGGGACATAAATAGAGAGTTAGAAACATCGATGAGAGAGAAACATCGGCCAGCTGCCTCTTGCATGCCCCCTAATGGGGTTGTGCCTGCAACCAATGTACATGCCCTTGACCATAATCGAACCTGGGACCTTTCAGTCCACAGGCTGATGCTCTATCCACTGATCCAAACCAGTTTCTGCCACATTAGGTCTTAAATGACCTCAATTTTTTCAAAAAAAAATTTTTTTTTTCATTATTTTTATGAGCCAGAATCTGTGTTCTGAGTTTTAATGATCTTCTGAAAACTGAACAGTATTATTCCCATTTAACATAATCCTGAGACAAAAATATAGCTAAGGAGGAGGAGGAAAGGGAGAAGATAATGAGTCATAAAATTAATAAGCAGTGGAATCCAGACTGAAACTCAAGCCTTCTGACTCCACAGCTCACCTGCCTCCTCACAGCACTGCACAGGGAAGAGAACATCGCTGTCAGTCAGAAGTATGTGTTGCTGTGTTGCATCCTGGATAAGGCAGAAGCCATTAAACTAGAAAGTAGAGGCACGTTATGACTCCAGGACTTGTCTGTGCTTTTGATCAATTCATTTAAACTCTCACAATAGAGTCTTAATTCATATGTCATGTTCCTTCAGAAGCACTTAAATCATTTTATTCCACCAGAATTGTCTTAATGCGTACTCTGTGTAATGAAAAAAAAACAAAAAACAGTTTTCCACCTCAGACCTCTTGACATTCAAGGCCAGATGATCGTGTGGCTGGGGCTATCTTATGCGCTGTAGAATGCTTAACAACACCCCTGGTTTCTGTCTTCTCGATGCCAATAGAACTCCCATCTTTAGCTGTGACAAGCAAAAATATCTCTGGAAATTGCCTTATGTCTCCAGGAGGCAAATACCATCCTCCCATCCCCATTAAGAACTGCTAACCATGGCCGAGACCGGTTTGGCTCAGTGGATAGAGCGTCGGCCTGCAGACTGAAAGGTCCTGGGTTCGATTCCGGTCGGGGGGCATGTACCTTGCTTGTGGGCACATCTCCAATGTGGGGTGTGCAGGAGGCGGCTGATCGATGTCTCTCTCTCATCTATGTTTCTGACTTTCTATCCCTCTCCCTTCCTCTCTGTGAAAAATCAATAAAATATATTAAAAAAAAAAGAACTGCTAACCATGAAATGAGGTGATATTCAAGACACAACTTTGACTTACATATTTCTCGTGAAGCTTGCTCTTAGGGAAATTAGTATAGTATTTCAGGAAGGAAGTCTACAACCAGGGTTTTGGATAAAAAATCTATCTCATAAAATAGTAAAAATTAAATGGTTTTCCAGAGGTCACTTATTGCTAAGTATTGATCAGGCACAAAAATGAATTTGTTTTGCTGCATTCAGATCTTGGGCATTTGATTATTTAGTTTTCCCACCCAAAGCTGCATGAGCTTGAGTCTGTCATTTTACTTTCATGACTAAACAAGTGGGGAAAATTATAACTTTTTTTTTCCAATTACTCATCATGACAAAACCCATCAAAGAAGACACTTAACTCTGTGATCAACATACTGCTCAATGAGCTATGATCATTGTCAATAATAATTAATCTGCTTCTTAAGAGATCAAGATATGATTGTGAAAGCAATGTCTCTATATAAGAACTAGAGGCCTGCCCTAGCCGGTTTGGCTCAGTGGATAAGAGTGTTGGCCTGAGGACTGAGGGGTCTCGGGTTCAATTCCAGTCAAGGACACATGCTGGGGGTGTTGCAGGCTGAATCCCTGGTGGCGGGTGTGCAGGAGGCAGCCAATTAATTGGTGATTCTCTCTCATTATTTATGTTTCGATTTCTATCTCTCTCTACCTCTCCTTTACTCTCTGAAACTAACAAAAATATTTAAAAAAAAAGAAAGAAAGAAACTACAGGCCTGGTTCAAGAATTCATGCACCAATAGGGTCCCTCAACCTAGCTTGCAAGATCTGGCCAAAACTGGCTCTCCAACATTCCCCAAGGGGTCCCAGATTGCAAGAAAGTGCAGGCCAGACTGAGGGACCCCACCAGTGCAAGATAGGGGCAAGGAGGGACACGGGAGGTTGGCCAGTTGGGCAAGGACCATGGGAGGGCTTCAGGGTATGACTGGTTCATCTCACTCAGTCCCGATTGGCCAGACCCCAGCAGCAAACTAACCTACCGGTTGGAGCATCTGCCCCCTGGTGGTCAGTGAACATCACAGCGAGTGGTTGAATAGCCTTAGCATATCATTAGCATATTACCCTTTGATTGCTGGATACTTAGCATAGTAGGCTTTTATTATTTAGGATTTTAAATGTCTTCTACCTCCTCTAGAATGTTGATTGAATGCTTGCAGTTTGCCTTTATTCCAGAATAAACTCAAGCAAAGTCAATTTGATTTGATACAACAAGCAATCATTGGTTGCTTTCTGTTGTAAAGATTAAATGAGCTTGTGTCAGGCACTGAGTAAATCTTGACAAATCATGGCAGAGATTTTTTTTTTACCTGTTTCTTCTCCTTTTCCTTCCACCCCAGAGCGAGGCACTCTGCTAGGCATTTTAGGACATTTACATCTGAATAACACCTGGATGTTTATGTAAAGGACTTCATAGTATAGTAATGCAGTTCTTCTCAAGTTAGAATTTGCATAGGAATCAACTGGGATCTTAATAAAATGAAGATTCAGATATAGTAAGTCTGAGGTAGGGTCTGAGATGACATTTCTGTCACGTTCCAAGTAAAACCAAGGATATGGTGTAAAGATAACCATCTGAGTCAGAACAAAGGAAAGGTCAGTAGTCATGCTATGAGGATCTCGGGCATTTGATTATTTAGTTTTCGCACCCAAAACTGCATGAGCTTGAGCCTGTTATTTTACTGTCATGACTAAACAAGTGGGGAAAAATGGAGGAAAGGTCAGTAGTCATGTTATGAGGGAAAAGATACCCATCTAGTTGGAAAGATTGAGGATGGTTTTATAATCTCATCTTCCTGTGGCCACAGAGCAAATTCTTTGCCTGACACATAGTAGGACTTCAACTAATCAATCAATAAATGAGTGAAGATAGTATTGAATGAGTTTTTAGTAGATAATTTGGTTTGAAATTGTGGTGATGCAGTTCAAAGATGTGTCAGATAAGGACCATCAGTCACAGGGGAAAGAGATCAAGCCATGTTCAGAATAGTGGTCCTCAGAGTGTGATCCACTAAACCAGCAGCATCCTCATTATCAGGGAACTTGTTAGAAACACAAATCTACTGAATGAGAACCCTTAGGGGTGAGCCCCTAGTAACCTGTGTTAACAAACCTTCCAGGTGATTCTGATGCACATTAAGTTTGAGAACCACTGGCTTAAAGAGGCGGGTATTGATTGTCTGAAGTTTAAAGTATATGAGAAGATAAAAAGAAGCCTGAATGGAATTATGATATATCAGGGATGTGATTGATAATCTCTAACATTCAATTGATTCTAACTGTAGGACTCTCAGGACACACGAGATACGATTTCTTCCCTCCCCTTGTTCTCATATGAAGCAATTAATGTCTCTCCCATAGATGCACTCTTGCCTCTTCATAGACTGACAGGGATATAGATGCTTAATGGACGCCATGGAATTTAGACTATGGACAGCCGAAGCTGAGCTGAGCAGAGGCAAGGTTAGAATCAGGTGACATATTGCAACCAGAAATGACTTAGATGTGGGCAAAGGCTAAAAATCCAAACTAAGGAAATGGACTTTGGAGAGATCTAATGCAAACATGAGCCCAAATCCAGGAAGATGGAAGCGAAATCAGAGAAGGGCTGAAAATAATTGATCATGATAAAAAAATTCCAAAGGGTGGCCAGGAGAGAAGGAATCTTCCTGACTTTCAAGGGACCTTACATTGTTGAAGAACAAACAGTAGTCACCGCAATGCCACACTCAGACGTCAGGATTTTCTCTCTCTGCCAAATTTGTCAGCAAAAAACTCAATGAATCCTTTATTAATGAACAATAAAATACTGTTATCTTATTATTAGTGTAAATGAGGGCTTTTTGTTGTTCAATTCTGAATCCGCCTTTAATAAAAGCTTAAGACCAGAGAGCGTTAATATGTAAATTATTCACACTCATAAACACAAAAGGCCTTCCAAACTTAGCAGATGGCCGGAGTGGATATTTTCCAAAGAGCCGGTGAGGAAAGAGAGAGAGGAAAGGCAGAGGGATGGTGGAGTGGAAGGAGCCCCTTTTCAAATAATTGAAACCCAGAGGGGTAGTCCCAGGTCTGCCTGGTGTGTGACTGGGGCGAGCTGATTTCCTTGCTTTCGGCTCCTGTTCCCTTTCATTACAATGCAGATCCACACTTTCCTGCCAAGCCTCGGCGTTGAATACAATAACCCCGGAGTTATTTTAAGATTGCAAAGGCCTAGGGACAGTTCTATTGACAAAACTATCTGAAACCAATCTTGCCTTTTTCCCTCCCCTGGCTCTTCAGTTCTCTGATCCTCTGAATTTTTGCCCAAAGTGCATAACAGCCATTTAGAAATACACACTTATCATTTTTTTTTGCGGTTATTCCCTTTGAAATGTCTAATGTTACTCGAAGATTTCAGGCTCCCACAATCATCCGCATCCCCAAATAACGTGTAAAATCTCTATCAGTCTGTGAGAAAGGTGTGTCTTATGGATAAAACTGCAGGCTCTGTTTTATTGTGTCTTATTTATTTAAATTGCCTAGGCCTTTATTATGTATTGATAAGTAAATAAATGGGCAAGCGCTGCTAACTTTATTATATAATATGTGACTTAAAAGGAGACACAGATTCCATTTCCTAATTTACAGTAGAAATAAATGATTTCTTATAAAAAGCCAATATTGATGAGTGCCTACTGGGTGCACTTACTTACATTTATTGAAATATAATATTTCTCCAAACTCACCAGGTGGTTGAGACAGGCACTTTCCCAATAGCTTGGCAGAGTAAATCATTCAGGTGCTTTGCCCAGATTATTTTATTTCTTCCTTATAGCCCTACTAATCACCCCTCTGCTTCCATTTCTGAAGAAGAGTTTAGGCTTATAAGTATTCAAACACTCTCCTCACTCAGTTGTCTGACTCCAGAGGTCTTACTCTTACCCCTACCCAGTGGTCTATATGGAGTTGATTTTATTATAACTCCTGTTTGTCAGTGTTCGTTACTTCTTTTCTATCGCGTGATCCTTGTTTTCTCCAGAATTCAGCAGACTCAGTTCCTAATATTCAGCAGGGATTCAGTAAGTGATATTGAATAGAAGTATTAAGTGCTTATGACAGTCTCGGGGTTCAAGGGGAGTGACAAATTAAGAAGCAGAAAATGGCCGAAACCGGTTTGGCTCAGTGGATAGAGCGTAGGCCTGTGGTCTGAAGGGTCTCAGGTTTGATTCCGGTCAAGGGCACGTACATTGGTTGCGGCACATCCCCAGTAGGGGGCGTGCAGGAGGCGGCTGATCGATGTTTCCCTCTCATCGATGTTTCTAACTTTCTGTCCCTCTCCCTTCCTCTCTGTGAAAAATCAATAAAATATATTTACAAAAAAAAAAAAAAAAGAAGCAGAAAATGTGAGATGATTTCTATGATAGAGGGAAGTACTCTAGGATCACAATGAAGAAAAAATTGGTCATGGGAGAGAGAAAACATAAACTTCCCATTCTTTTCATAGCTTGTCCCTGAAAAATAAGAGACTTGATATTAAATAATTCCAAGCCAACACAAATATATGATCCTTCACTCAATTAGCATACATCTGAGTTGGTTTTTATATATACATTATATATATTTTTATTGATTTCAGAGAGGAAGGGAAAGGGAGAGAGAGAGAAAGAAACATCAATGATGAGAGAGAATCATGGATTGACTGCCTCCTGCACAGCCCCTACTGGAGATTGAGCCCATAACCTGGGTATGTGCCCTAAGAATTGAACCTTGTCCTCCTGGTTCACAGGTTGAGCCTCCATTGGGCCACACTGGCCGGGCTCCATCTGAGTTTTAAGTGATGGGTGAGAGTTACCTAGGAAAGAGAAGAGAAGGTCTAAGTCAGCGGTTCTCAACCTGTGGGTCGCAACCCCTCTGGGGGTCGAACGACCCTTTCACAGGGGTCGCCTAAGACCATCAGAAAACACCTATTTCCCATGGTCTTGGGAACCAAGAGACCGCTCCTCGGTGTAGCAAAATGTAGCCATGCAGTTTACTGTTGTCATATGAAGACTGTTGCCCATGCTACACCATGATTCAGGACAAAAAATTTCATTTATTTGTCATTAGAAATAAATATTTCACAATATATAATTACATATTGTTTTTGGGATTAACCTATATGCGTTAATTATGTTCAACTTGTAACAACGAAAATACATCCTGCCTATCAGATATTTACATTACAGTTCATAACAGTAGCAAGATGACAGTGATGAAGTAGCAACGGAAATCATTTTATGGTTGGGGGTCACCACCCCATGAGGAGCTGTCTTAAAGGGTCGCCGCCTTAGGAAGGTTGAGAACCGCTGCTCTAAGCAGACCCTTGGAAGCGCTCGGTACTTTGGGAATTTCCTCTCTCGGTCCGGCTCGGTGAGTGATGGCGGGAAGAGCGAAGCATGAGATTGCAGGGGAAGCAGGAGGATGCTGCCCGTCGCTGGTAAAGAATCCGGACTGCGTTCGGGAGATGGAGCGCTCCGGGAGCGCCATGACAAGCTCATCATCCGGCCGTGTGAAAAATCACCCCGGTGTCCGCGTGCAGAACGGATGGAAGAGGCGACACGCCACGTGTGGAATGTGAGCAGAAGGCTATCGAACGGTCTCCGGCGAGAGATGACCGAGTGGCATTCAGGCAGCAGCTTCAGCGAGGATGGAGAGAAAGGGCCGGAGTGAAAAAGACAAATACACATTTTAGCGAAAGTCTTCTCTGGTGGCCAGAGGTAGAGTGGAAGGAAAATGGTTGACCAATGGTTGAAAATGTTGTAAGAAATGATGTCCCCCAAGGTGCTAATGAGGCCCAGTCGCAGACTCATTGGCCGGTCTCCAGATGAGATCGTCTAGTCTCTTTTATTGCTTCTTTAATTGTCCCGACTCTCTTTTAGCGGCAGAAGGCAGAACGAGCTTCCAAATCCAGATGTGTGAACGAAGTAGCGCTAACTAGAGCTCCAACAAGGATTAAATTCCTACTGAACGTATTTAATTTAGAATTAATAAGGCGGCGGGATGGAAATTAAATCCCCCCCTGATTGTCGGGGAAAGAACACCTATTGAGGTACAAATATAGGAAAGATAAATCTACTCGCCCTGTAATTAATTCAAATCTGCAGAACCAATAAGTGTGTGGCGATGTTCCTATTATTACATTACACTTGTGAGGAATGCTCGGGAATTTAATTAGCATTTACCCATACAACTAAGGAAAATGAGATATTAAGCGTGCTATCTAATTAACTAGATATAGATTGCCTGTTAAATAAATATTAAATGTATAAACACTGGAGACTAGGCTGACAATGTGGCCCTAACAGATACCCATTTTTCTCAGGAGTCTTTTTTTTTTTTTAACGAAATGTAGTTAATTCTAAGAACAAAAACTAAACACGGGGATCTGTATGCTTTGTTCCCATGGTTATTTATTTTTTTTATTTTTAGCTCAATTTGACCTTGCTCTCACCTCTACCTCCAGAATTTAGACTTGAACTAGAGCACGTGCATTGTCAATATTCTGGTCAATTGTGTTAGGATATCAGTATCTCCATTTTACAGATAAAGCTACTGAAATGTAGACGTGTTAATTTGTCCAACATCACACAGCTAGGAATGGTACATGCTTTGTCATTGCATCATTGCTCAATAACCTTGGCTGCCACAAAGCAACCGTGGTGATGATCTTGCTGTAAATCATATGCCACTCCTTTCTTCAAAATTCCCCAATGAGTACCCATACCATAGAAAGTATATGCTGACGCCAAAACCGGTTTGGGCTTAGTGGATAGAGCGTCGGGCTGCAGACTGAAGGGTCCCAGGTTCAGTTCCGGTCAGGGGCCTGTGCCTTGGTTTGCGGGCACATCCCCAGTACGGGGCGTGCAAGAGGCAGCTGGTCGATATCTCTTTGTCATCGATGTTTCTGAGTCTCTCTCCCTCTCCCTTCCTCTCAGGAGGAGGTAGTAACTGTTGGGATAGGAATTCAAACTCAGGTCTGCCTTCCTCACAGGTGACCTTCCCTGATCCCCCGAGGGGTCATTAATGGTCCTCAGCCTAAAGCTGCTTGATTTCCTTTATACAGTGGTACCTCAAGATGCGAGTGCCCTAACATACGAGACTTTTGAGATACGAGCCATCCAGTGAGCAATTTTTGCTTTGAAATACGAGCAACATTTGAGATAGGAGTCATCGCGCGGATCGGCAGGCTGCACACGACCCACCAGTTTACCAGGACTCGAGCGTCTCATAGTTTCCCACGCCTCAAGGTTACGGAACCAATTAAACTCGTATCTCGAGGTACCACTGTATTGCTATGTCTGAGCATGTGGGTCTCTTACTGGATTGAAGGTTCTAACAGAATACTTGTTCACCAATACTCGTTAATGCCTAATGCGGTGCCCCAAACAGGAAATACACTGGAATGATCTGGAAGGATTATAACAAAGGAAGTACAAAGAGCTGAAATTTTTAGAGCTGACACAGGAGTGATGGATCTCCACTTGCTGTGGGGCAAATGGGCAGAGCTTACCCAAGCAGGTGGCATTGGAAATGAGCCTTGAAGAAGGGATAATAATAATTTATTCGTTACTGTTATGGATAAATGCTCAGGAAGGTGGAAAGGTGGTTTGGTGGAAAAGTAGCCTACGTGGCAAAGGGCATTCCCGGACCAACAGGCAACCAAAAATCTGCTCTCGGTGCTGAATGTTCCAGAATATCCGTCCTCTGACTCCAGGTCTTTGCAAGTTAGCGTTTCTGAGACGTCACGCTGGAAATCAGAGAGCTGTCAGGAGTGAGGGAGAGGAGCAGTGACATCTCTCTTGACCCAGCCTAGGAGGGAGCACGCAGATGGGACAAGGGACGTGCCGGCTGTTGGCTCGAATGGTGTGCAGCGAGCCAGACAGAGGGATCCAGCGCGACGGCCTGGAAGGTGTCAGGATGGATTAGGGACTGGGGTCAAAGGTGGCCGCAGCGCGTCGCGCTGGCTGACAGCTCCAGAGCGAGAAAGTCCAGCGGGACAGCCTCTGGAGACGCAGGGAAGGCTGTGGCACCGCAGGCCGGCCTGTCGCTGCGGGAGCAGATGGGGACGCCCTGGCAGCCGAGTCCCAAATAGGCCTCGTGCGTTTGCCTGAGGCCAGAAGCACATTCTGATCAGAGGTTGTTTTTTGTTGTTGTTGTTGTTTTGTTTATTGTTTTTTTTTTAAGAAGGGATATCAGGTGTTCTAATTAACTAGACCTATTTACACTAGACCTGTTTACACTTTTCTAAATCATGAAGCCAGACTCCTTATAAGAAAATCTAGTGCCTTTTCGGTAGCCTTTTGACATGTCATTCACCATTTCCAATACTAATCATCTCACTGTTTTTAAATATATATATTATTGATTTTTTTTACAGAGAGGAAGGGAGTGGGATAGAGTTAGAAACATCAATGAGACATTGACCAGCTGCCTCCTGCACGCCCCCTACTGGGGATGTGCGCAATCAAGGTACATGCCCTTGACTGGAATCGAACCTGGGACCCTTCAGTCCGCAGGCCGACGCTCTATCCAATGAGCCAAACCAGTTTTAGCTAATCATCTCACCTTCTAAGCTGTTTGGAAAGGGTGAAACGTTGCTGGAGGAGGACATGGAAAGCTTGGCAAGTTCTGGAGGCACAAATGGGGCCTTTGGTTCGAATGCTGTAGTGAAACCCGTCTCCACGTGACGGCTCCCAATGATTCATCTTCATCACCTTCCGCTTGCGCAAGCATGGGCCCGCCCCCTTCCTTCCCTCCAGCATCCCTAGGTACCCTGGTTCCTGCCGGGGCTGCAGAATTCAGGGGGTGCTTCCTTTCCACGTGCGTGCTCGGCGGGCTTCTCTTTTTTGGAGCTAGGGAGGGTGGGGGTTTACAAAATAAAAAAAAAAATTAAAAAAATGAGAATAAGCCGAGACCGGTTTGGCTCAGTGGATAGAGCGTCGGCCTGCGGACTGAAGAGTCCCAGGTTCGATTCCTGTTGGGGGCATGTACCTTGCTTGCGGGCACAACTCCAGTGTGGGGCGTGCAGGAGGCAGCTGATCGATGTCTCTCTCTCATCGATGTTTCTGACTCTCTATCCCTCTCCCTTCCTCTCTGTAGAAAAATCAATTAAAAAAAAAAAAGAGAGAATGAAGCAGCCACCAGAACAGCACAGAGTAGAGGGGAGCCTGCCTCCTCACACCGGAGGCCTGCACCCTCAGGAGGAAGGGGGTGTCTCAGCCTTAGGGGTTCTCGGTGACACGTGGCCACAGACATAAGTCAGGCTCTGCTCTTCCTTCCTAATGCAGTTCGGTCACAGCAGCAGCCATTTTGGAGGCTCCTATTTTTTGTGTGTTGTTCTTTTTGCTGTGTGTGTGTGTGTGTGTGTGTGTGTGTGTGGTTTTCTGTTTGCCTGTTTGTTTTTAACAAGGAAGAAAGGCAAGCAGACACTCCATCTGACAATGAAGTATTAGAAATCTGCGCTGTTAAGCACTGTGCTTAGTGGTGTTATGTGTGTGTGATTGGTTTGACCAGTTTCTGGTACTGCACTGCAGACGAGTTCCATAAAATAATAGAAACAATGTTATATCAAATACGTACCCCTGCATAACTATTTAGACTTTTTACCTTGCCCATGTGTATACAACTTTGCCAAGTTGTGTGGGCCATTTTGCCCCTCAAGATGCCCAGCATTTGACTTCGTCATCTTCTTTGACAGAGCTCTTGATCTACCATATTTTCCGGCGTATAAGACGACCCCCGACTTTTCCGTTAAAATACAGAGTTTGGGATATACTCGCCCTATAAGACGACACTGGGTGTATAAGATGACTCCTGACTTTTGAGAAGATTTTCCTGGGTTAAAAAGTCGTCTTATACGCCGGAAAATAAGGTACCAGCATTGCACGTTCGTGTCGAAAAGAGGTGGGAATTGTGCCACGTAAGACCAGATCCCATCAGGAACTGGTAGTCTCAAATGAAAGCCTCAAATTCTCAAGGCCTGTGTTTGTGCTTCGCAGTGATAACGGAGTTAGGATGCAGGCAAACCATCCCAGCAACAGAATTGGAGGAAGTGAGAACAGGGAGATGGGAGATAGAGAGGTGAACCCTATGACCATTAACATCTGATTCAGGTGCCATGGGCTCTCATATTCGTTTTTTATTTTTAAATGTTCTTATTGATTTTAGAGGCAGAGGAAAGGAGTGTGATGGAGAGATAGAAACATTAGTCAGCTGCCTCCCGCATGCCCCATACTGGCGATCAGGCCTACAACCCGCGCATGTGCACTGATGCGGAATCCAACCGGCGACCTCTGGGTTCATGGGTTGATGCTCAACCACTGAGCCACACCAGCCGGGCTATATTTGTTTTCTCTAATCCTCCTCGTGTCTCCCTTTTCATATGTTTCTTACACACAAACATACTGAAACGTGGGGATTTACATTAACTTGACC
Source organism: Lasiurus borealis (assembly GCA_004026805.1). Classification (NCBI taxonomy): domain Eukaryota; kingdom Metazoa; phylum Chordata; class Mammalia; order Chiroptera; family Vespertilionidae; genus Lasiurus; species Lasiurus borealis. The sequence continues at coordinate 36,055 of PVJN01003261.1, forward strand.
ACACCTCACGTTTGTAGTTAACTGGGATTCAAACCGTAATATTTGTGGCCTCTAGGCCAATGCCATGTGATTATTCATCCATGCTGTTGTCCTGGTCATTGTCTAAGTACTTGGGATACCATGCTAAGGAGAACCGGTCCATGTTCCTGAGAATTGCAATATTGATCACCCTGTTCACAGCGATCATTGATGCATGCCTCCCTGATGAGACCTGGGCAGGGCAAGTTCAAGGAACATTCAAATAAGATAGGAATGACTTTGGGGGGAAAGAGATATATGTGAAGAGGCAATGAACTTGGTGAGAGCGACCTACGGAAAGAAGACATCCCCAAGGACAGAGCATAGAACCTTCTGCCTTGGCTGGTGGAGTAATATTTCTGTGGATTCTCTAACTCCTCCGAGAGGACAAGGGAGTTATTTTTCTCACTTTACGTGGCATCTCTTCTTTCTCATCCTGCCAAACTCTCACGGAATAATTAAGCCCACAGAGCCCTATAGCGTGTTACATATACACCCCTTCCTACATGGTAGAGGGCATTGCGTTCCAGGGAGCCAGTGGCTTTGAACTCCAGAAACGGGTCTCTGTTGTCTTGCCTTGGGCTGGCACACAAAAAAGCCTGGCACGATACAAACCCCAGTGGGTAATGGATTATGTTACATACATCAAATTACGCAACGCACAATTCTTTTTCAATCTCTCTAAAGGGCGCCCTCTTATCATTTGTAATGCATTCGCGGGCGAGGGTAGCTATACATTTATCATTTGAAATTCAAATAGTTATAGTCATAAAGCTGCTGACTTGGAGAAACCGGAAATCTAGCACAGATCAGGCTCCGAATGCTACGCGTGATTTGCTGAACTTTTATGATCATTTCAATAAATGATTGGATTAGCTCTGTAGTTTTACAAATAGGCTTGAAAAATGTTCAAACAGTTACAGCCAGGAATAGCGCGTTTTCGGTCTTTTGCCCCATTTGAAAACTGAATTTCAGCTGACAGGCAACTTTGAGACACAGAACTCACTCATCAAAGAACAATAAAATCCAATTATTTAAATTTTGCAAGGTCCGCTGGAAAAAATGAACTTAAAGTCTTCTTACCAATCTGGCTCTTGCTGCTCTTCGATATTCAAAATGTTTATTGATTTCGGCAATTTCTCCATCAAAAAAAAAAATCTTTAACATTAAATCTCAAGTTCATGCAAAATAGTTCAGGCAGATCGAATTTTAAAGCATTTAATTATGACCGGACCCGGGATTCTAATGACACTGCAATAGAACTGCATGTTGGAGACGATGTAATATTTTGCTGAATCCGCATCATCTGTTGGTTCTATTAATGTAAATATGGACCAATTGGGTCAGCACACCAAGATGATTTGAATCCGTCAGTTTCCTGTCAGATTAATGTGTAAGCAATGTGCTAGCGTTGCTAACACTTCTGTGTTTGGGAGATTCAGGAGCCTCAAATTGACTGATGTTGTTTTCTACATTATTCTCCTTATAGTCGAAACACTGACTTAAATTCAGCATATCTGGCTTAGGAACCACTCTTTTTCACTTCGTCTATAGAATAGGTAACCGCTAATAGCCACATGTGGAATAACTATCTCCCACGATCTCTCTTAGTGGATGCATTTGCTTTTCACTGTTATAACTGCACATCACAGAACAAACTCCTACAAAGCACCTCCTCTGTGCAAGGAGCTTCGTTACCAAGTAGAGATAGTTGGACCTGGCATTACCCCCTTTAGACTCCTTGGCATTTGCTGTAGCGAAAGAGTATTTTTCTCAGCCCCATTTTTATCCTTTTATACCTCTTGATGCATCTAAGAATGATATCTGAGTGAACATTGCGGAAGCATTTATCCCAATTAGATGGAAGGTTATATCAGCAGGACCAAGGATGACATACTCAAGGGCAAGTGTTCTTTAAGGTGTTATTTAATGCAGTGGTTTGCTTTAAATAAGTTCAAAGTGGCTGACAATGTCACGGACATGGCTGCTGAAAGTTGATCCATTGCTGAATCTGTGAGGTAGGCAATGATTATTTGTCTACTTCATTTAGTTGAAGACATTTTAGCCCAGGAATTTTTGCAAACTCTCATTTGGCGAGCAAAAACAGAGAATGCCCATTTAAGGTTGAATTTCAGATAAATGATGAGTAATTTCTTGTGTAATCCTGTCCCATAACATATTTTAAATATTCTTATACAAAAACAGACAAAAATGCTATCTAATGTTTATTGAAGGTTGAAATTTAATTGGCATTCTGTATTGTATCTGGAAACCATAAACATAGTCGAAGTAGAGTTATAATATTTCAAATCCACAATATTCTAGTAGCTTAAGATGGTAACCTTAAGCCATTCCCAGTCACAAGATTATAGCAACTGGACTCCTCATAATCCAAAAAGAATTTATAAGCATTCTCTGAAATTACAACTTTTTAAGGGGTTCTAAGGCATTGAAAGGAAGTAAAATATCCATGAGTTTTGCATTAGGACAAATAAGGTGACCACTTCTTATCATCTCTTAAATGGAAAAAAAGGAAAATAAAGCTTGCCTTGAGTACACACCGCATGTTGGCACAGTGCTGTGCCCTGTTAACATGTCACAGGTCATGGGAAAATAGTAATCAATGGGGTTATTTCTTCCCATCTTAAAGATGAGTCATGTATACTTAGGCCAGTCCTTCCATGGCAAAGTGACTCTCTCCGCCTCATCGGGACAAGGTAGCGAAGTAACCCTTATCAACTTTGTCAAGCGGACATTAATTAAGCTAAGTATCAAGTGCATAGAAAGGGACTCAAAAAAATACCAGTTCCAACCCAAGGTACTTTCCAAGTTCATAACACACACAATCTGCACGGGGATGCAATGGCTGCAAATCAGGGGAATGGGCTCCTGGTTGCACAAATCAGCAGCAGATGGGGGCGGGGAGGGGGTCAGTAGGCCGAGGCGGTCCACAGAGCGCGTGCACAGTAGAAGCCCACAGCCTGGCAGGGACAACAGTCACTCCCGCATTGGCATTCAGAGAGGAGAGAGCTTGTCAAGATCAAAATGCTAATCGGGGCTTGCTGGGAGAGTTAGTTGTTCCCAGCTGCTGCCCAAACAGCAGGTCGCTGGAAGCAGCTGTACAGCACATTAGCACCTCGTCTTAACCGGATTGTCTGTGCGATCAGAAAACGGGCAGAAATAACACCGAGGACACAGGGGTTCCCGGCCCTCGGAACCACCGCGGTTGGCCGTGGAGAGCCCCACATTCCCAGCGGGCATTTGGGTGTCATGGGAAGAGTGAGGAGCCAGACTGGGTGGGGCTCCAATGAATCTCAGTCGGAGTTTTGCCTCTGTGCGTCTCAGTGACTTCTATAAAATGGGAATGTTCAAATCTCTTAACAGACTTTTAGGAGCACGAAATGAATGCATTCATGTGTACAGTGGTACCTCGAGATATGAGTGCCCTAACGTATGAGATTTTTGAGATACGAGCGATTTTTGCTTTGAAATACGAGCAACAGTTGAGATAGGAGTAATCACGTGGATTGACTGGCTGCATATGACCCACCAGTTTACTGCGACTGGAGCGTCTCATAGTTTCCCACGCCTCAAGGTTACGGAAGGAATTAAACTCGTATCTCGAGGTACCACTGTAATTAGAGACATACTGCTGCTTAACAAGTGATTCCAGCTGCAAACGTTGTGTCAGAAACCCAGGACTTGCTCAGATGCGCGATTCTGGCTCAGGATTGCTCCTGGGGTCGGAGTTAAGCTGTGGGTGATGGTTACAATCGTCTGAGGACTGGCGAGGGACTGGAGAGTGCGCTGTACATAGGTGGCTGTTGGCAAGACTCCATCCCTTGCTGACTGTTAGAATGCAGCCCCGGTTTCTCCTCAGATGGAGCAGCTCACAATGGGCCACTCATTTCTCCCAGATGGCATAATCCAAGGGAGGAAGAAAGTTCCAGAGAATGAGAAGGGCATGGATGGAGTGCCCTTGGTAGAAGCAATGGTCCTCATGTACTACACTGAGTGGCCAGATTAGTATGATCTAGAACGCATAATAATCTGGCCACCCTGTGTGTGTGTGTGTGTGTGTGTGTGTGTGTGTGTGTGTGTGTGTGTATTAGAGTCCCGGTGCATGAATTTGTGCATGGGTGGGGTCCAGCCAGCCTGGCCAGGGGGAGGAGACAGGGGCAGTTGGCAGGCCTGTCTGCTGGTCAAACTCCTGGTCGAGGGGGCAATTTGCATATTAGCCTTTTATGATATAGGATAGACACTGAGTGAGAGATCAGAATAATCTGGCCACTCAGTGTAGTAACCCAATCTGAGGTTGACATAACATCACTCCCTCTATATTCAGTTCATTGGAACAATCACTAACTCTGAGGAGACCACACAGAGCATGCATTCCTTAGGGATGGGGTTGACTGATCTATTTCAGAGGCTGCCTACCATAGCACATCAAGTGCCTGACAGGAACAACATAACAAATGTCAGTTCAACTCTGAAAGCACATTAAAATGGCTTCTACAGTTTTGTTTAAGTATGGAAAATGAGCGTAATAATTTTTAGTACGTTCTTTGGGAATTTAGTTGTGTTTTTTATATGATGTTGAAGATTTACCTAATGAATTATATTAGCTGTTCTCCATCTTCTCCCCCTTACATTTCAATATCCCTTTGATCTTGAAATATTTCTATAATGCATCTGTTAGATTTTCCATCAATCTTTCCAACAGCCTGAACTAACCCACTCATTCTCTACATCCAGAGGGGAAAAATTATTTCTTTATTTTAAATAATAAGAAAGAAGTCAATTTTATCTGAATGCACAGGATTAAGTTCCAAAGAATGTGCATTGTTTCAACAGTGATTATTTCAGCACACATTTCTTATTTTAATCTAGAAATAAACCCTTGCTATTAACTGGTGAACCAGTTAATAATGAGGATTTTTTTCAATAAATGAAGTTCCACATATGTTGATATATATGCGATTTGATATGTATGCTATTTTGTTGTATTGACAGCAAGCTTTAAAACTTTATATGTCAAAGTTGCTGAAGATGTTAACATTATAGATATTTTTACGCTTAAAAATGTCAAATTTTGTGCCAAAAAAAGAGCATATGCGAGAAGTTTTAATTCATTATCTTGAAGAAAAGTGCTGCTGAAAGTTATCGTATACTTTGGGAAGCTTATGGTGAACATGCTCCATCTCAACATACTTATGAACACTGGTTTAACCGCTTTGAAAGTGATGATTTAGATGTGAAAGACAAAGAATGTCCAGGTCAACCAAAAAAGTCTGAAGACCAACAATCACAAGCATTATTGGTTGAAGATGCATGTCAAACTCAAAAACAACTTGCAGGGAGATTAAACTTTCCTCAGCAAACAATTTCCCATCATTTACAATCAATGGGAAAGATTTTAAAGGAAGGAAAATGGCTGCCACATCAACTGAATGGTAGCCAAATAGAAAAACTGAAAAGTCATCAGTAAAATGTTGCTTCAACAGGATGAAAGAAAGGGGTTTTTTTTGCATGAAATTATTACTGGCAATGAAAAGTGGATTTATTCTGAGAATCCCAAATGCACAAAATCATGGGTTGATTCAGGTCAACCATCAACATCGATTGCAAGGCCAAATCACTCTGGAAAGAAGACGATGCTCTGCTTTGGAAGGCGTGGTGTATTATGAGCTTCTAAAACCAGGTGAAGCCATTAATACTGATCACTACCTACAACAGATAATTAATTTGAACCATGTTTTGATTGTAAAACCACCAAATGGGCCAGAAGACATGGCAAAATAATTTTACTTCATGATGATGCACCATCACACACTTCAAAACCAGTTAAAGACGTGTTAAAATATTTTGCCTGGGAAGTATTAACCCACCCGCTGTATTCACCAGACCTTGCTCCTTCAGATGACCACTTGTTTAGATCGATGGCACACCCACTTTCTGAGCAGCACTTCAAAATGGACAAAGAAGTGGAAAATTGGGTCTCTGAATGGTTTGCGTCAAAACAAGGAAAATTCTAATAAAGATAGTATCCATAAATTACTTGAAAGATGGGGGAAATGTGTAGCTAGCGGTGGACATTACTTTGAATAAAGCCCTTTTAATGTTTCTCTTGAAATTATCGTGTTTTCTTTGAATACAAAATCCCGCATTTTAAACGGGTATACCTGATAGTTCTTTTGATCCATGCAAATAGGGATATTTATTAAACTCTACAACCCTAAGATCCAAATCTAGATGAATGTCTCTGTCCAGTATGGTTACTTTGTAGGAGTTGTGGGTATGGAAAAGAGGGTCCTAGGATGTTGATGCTAAAGACCTTAATGTCATCACTTTGTCAACACACTGGCTCTTCCCTCCAAAGTCACCCCACCCCCAACCATGTATTTCTCCTTTCAAGGAACCACAGCCCATTTTGCTGAGTCACACCAGCCAGGCCAGAGCTTTATCTAGGATCCTCTCTTGTTTTTATTCCTGATAATCAATCACATCTAGCTCTGCTGATGTTACTTTTTTTTTTTATTGATTTTTTTTTTTTTTACAGAGAGGAAGGGAGAGGGATAGAGAGTCAGAAACATTGATGAGAGAGAGAGAGAGAGAGAGAGAGAGAGAGAGAGAGAGAGAGAGAAACATCCATCAGCCGCCTTTTGCACGCCCCCTACTGGAGATGTGCCCTCAACTAAGATACATCCCCTTGACCGGAATCGAACCTGGGACCTTTCAGTCCGCAGGCCGACGCTCTATCCACTAAGCCAAACTGGTTTCGGCGCTGTGGCTCTTCTTGTTAAGCATTCTGGACAACCTTCCCAAAGCTGAGAGCATAAACAGCTCCTCCCTCCCCCTCACTCTACGCCTTGTAAACATTACATTGCTGTTCTAAGTCTACTCAATGGTAATGTAATGGCTGTAATACAATCTTTTATTAAAAAATAAGCATCTTGGAATTAACAGCCCATTTAGCCTGCTTTCAATATTTGAATGTAATAGATGGCTACACATGTTCCCAATAATAAGTTGAACCATATACAATTATTGTGTTTGAAAGTGAAAAGGAAAGGTCAGTTGGCAGTTTCATATGACTTACCATGTTTGAGAGACCCTTCTTTTCTTGTGAACTGGGAAGTGTAGTCTAAAGCACAAGAGGAACATCAGTCGGTAAAGAGTTAAGAGGTGTTGTTAGCATCTGATGTGTCATTTTGTGGAAGAAAATTTAATTTCTTTTAAATAAAATTAAAAAGTGAATCACTAAGATCGATAGACATGGGTTACCTAGAGACAGATTTTTGCTACATATATAAGTTGCAGTCTTCAAAGGAAATGAATAGAACGCCTAAAGATATGGTGTGTGTGTGTGTGTGTGTGTGTGTGTGTGTGTGTGTGTATGTGTGTGTGTGTGTGTTGCATTGATGGAAGTGTGTCTTGTGTTTAAGAAAAGATTAGGCCAGGTGGTGTGGCTCAGTGGTTAAGCATCTGCTCATAAACCAGGAGGTCACAGTTCAGTTCTCAGTCAGAGCACATGCTCAGGTTGTGGGCTTGATCGCCAATAGAGGGTGTGCGGGAGGCAGCCAATTGATGATTCTCTGTTATTATTGATGTTTCTGTCTCTCTCTCCCTCTCCCTTCCTCTCTGAAATTAATTTAAAAGAGAAGAGATTAATTATTTGGCAACATGCAAGGCATATTTAAGGACGGTAAAAAGTAAAAGTTCCCATGAATTATAGTGTTGATAATCTGAAAAGGTATTAAACATCTATGTAAGATGCCTCTTCAGAATGCTCATTTTATGGACTGCATATATCCATTATCCATATGATAATCTGTATCAAAAACTCCAAGTGAGCCAAAACAGGTTTGGCTCAGTGGATAGAGCGTCAGCCTGCACACGGAAAGGTCCCAGGTTCGATTCTGGTCAAGGGCACCTACCTTTGTTGTGGGCACATCCCCAGCTGGGTAATGTTTCTCTCTCATGGATGTTTCTAGCTCTCTATCCCTCTCCCTTCCTTTCTGTGGAAAATCCATAAAATATATATTTTTTAAAAAAACGAAAACTCCAAATGATTCTAGCAAACTCCAGTATATATGGATCACTGGTCTACAGAAAGCCAGGCAATATCTATAGTAACAATATCAGAGTTATAGCTATACCAATCTACATTTATATTTATAACTTAATCAATATAGGCGATATCATTCTAGTCTTAGCATGCAGACCTTTCGAATTTAGGAATCAAGTCTGGTCAACCAAGATACTGGACAGCAGCCCTGTCACATGGGTGGGAAATGTTATTGGAGGTGAGGAGGTGGGTGGCCTCAGAGCTCTTCCTTCTTATCTCATCAAGCCATTGGCTGCCCATCCATCCAGGCGCTGCCTAGCAAACCCTATAATGTCCTCCCTGTTTCCCTTCCTGAGGTGACTCTCCTGCTGATCAGAAGTCTCCCCATAGCTCCTCCTTCCCTGCAGGGATGCCCCCACCTGGCCAGAGATTCAAATCCACGGGGAGTCACTTCCTCGATGCGTGAAATGTATCCAAATGTCTGACCAGATTCAATATTCCTGAGAGGTCGGCGTGTATTTGGCCCACAGCGGTGCGTGGGCTGTTCATTTTCTGTCCAGAGGTTTCCTGGGTGGCTTCTGGCTCCAGAGCCACTTGGAAGTTGATGGATCGTGCTTTTGTTTACTTAATAAACACTGAGCTCCTAATACGTTCAGGGAATGGCACTAGGAGCTGTGGGCAATAAAAAAAAAAAAAAAGAATTAGATGAGCACCATGACCTTAAGAAGCTTAGAAGCTCCTATGAGTAAAACATGGCTTATTGGTAACTCCAAGGCTTAAGAACGTATTAATCTTGCACACAGTAGGCATGCAATAACGGTTGAAGAATTGAATAAGGTACGAGGATGGAGCTGTCGTCATATTATTGTAGAGTTCGAGGAAGTCTAATTTTAGTGTGTGGGATAGAAAATACCTCTCTTCCGTTTCTCTAAAGGTTGACATTTAACATCCCTTCCCGGGCTCACCTTAACCGTAACGGCGGGAATGAATAATCTAAGCAGAAAGTTTTGCCTGAATAAAGCGGAGAAGTGGAAAAGTGGGTAATATATTTGGGGGACGATGAGTAGGTGGTGAAATTAAGGGTGTGGGGACCATCAGGCAGAGTTAGTCCAAACATAGAATCATCAGATAAATACAGGTTGGGGAGGATGGTGTGTCACAGAAAAAAAACAACAACAATCAAAAACAAGAGAGAGAAAGAGAGAGAGAGAGAGAGAGATACACTACCACCAGCCCCTTCATTTCTTCTCCAGCATATGTTTGCTCTCCATCGCTATGGCTGCCTTACATATTTTTGCAAAGTTTGAGACATTACCTTTGTGACTTTATAAAGCTAAAGCTCCCTTAAGAGGAAAGGTAGCAGAATTGATTTCTGTTTCTAACCAGCCTGCTCAGACCATCTTTTTCTTCTTCCACCTGTGGCCAATTCCGGCCTGTGTCATGTTAGAGTTGGATGGACCAATGACATTGCCATTTTCTCTTTAGAATGTAGTCCTTAAAGAAGGATGACTTGTTTAGTGCATACGGATGGCTTGTTAGTAAACCAAACCAATGATATAAAAATGAACTCCTTTCGTGCATACAATCATCAGAAAGTAAAAACTGAACATTCAGCGGCTTAGGTGAGTTGATTTTTTGTATGACGCATATGAAAATTAGTTCTATAAGTCATTCATTATTCCTCAACGTGTTTACGTTTTCTCCTTGGAAAACATTTTGGGTCTTCTCGCTGTATCTTATAGGTATAAATAGTGAAACATGGGTATTTTTTTTGTATGAATAATATTTAAGTATGTCTTGTAGTCTAGCTACTGAGCTTGGTTATCACAGTTGTGGCTATAAACTAACACACATAAAATGTTCTGTGGCTCAAAAAGGTGAAGTTCCTTACCCAATGGATTAGAGTTTTTATGGATTATCATGTAGAATGAAACCTTTATGCGGAGAGAGTCCTGTAGAAAATGTTAACCCATTTCTCATATTATACTGTTAGCCCTATGGTGTTGTCCATATCATAGTTCTCATTAAGACCTCAATGTTCAACTTACTCTTGTGCATAAGCTTCATGATCAACTTGGCTGGGCTTAAACTGTTCAACTCCACTGGGTCAGGAGGAATCATGTAGATATGACATGGACACATGAGATAAAAGCTACATGTAAATAATTCATGTCAAGGAGATACTAACATTTGTTCTATTTCTACTTCCTTCACAATGGCCAGATTTCATGTGTCATAGTTTCCAACAGCTGCACTTGGTAGGAGGGCCAGAGAACTTGTTGTGCACTGGGCACTTATTAAACATGTGGAGTGCTACATGCTAGAACCTTCCTCATCTGTAAAACAAAGGTGTTGTTTTTATTGTACTTATTGTTTTACAATATATTTTATTGACTTTTTTACAGAGAGGAATAGAGAGTTAGAATCATCAATGAGAGAGAAACATCGATCAGCTGCCTCCTGCACACCCCCTATTGGGAAGTGCTCACCACCAAGATACCTGCTCTTGACCATAATCAAACCTGGGACACTTCAGTCTGCAGGCCAATGCTCTATTCACTGAGCCAAACTGGTTAGGGCAAGATGCTTTTTTTTTCCAATTATTTTTTTTATTATTACTTGTGTCCATATCTCCCTATTGCCCCTCACCGCACTCCCATACATGCCCTCACCCCCTCTCCCAGTGTCTTGCATCCATCGGTTTGGCTTATATGCATGCATACAAGTCCTTCCGTTGATCTCTTTCCTCCTTTAGCACCTGCAGAAGAAAATTGTGAGAATAATCTAATGCATCTACCATGGTTAGTGGCTCAGAGAGGTATTCTGCATTTAAAATTTCATCATTTAAAATGACAATTTACTCGGCATAGGATAAAAGATACAGGAACTCTGCTTTTACTGGGATTAGACTCTAGTGGATAAAAACAAACCATCATTATGAAAATCAAAGAATCAAAATTAACAAGTAATTGTAATGTTTATATAAAGAAAATCAGATGCCAGAATGTAAGCAAGGGGTCATGGGAGATCTTCCAGGAGAAATTAACCCTAATTTAAGACTTGAATGAACACAAGAAGTAAGTTATCACAGAGAGCAAGAGCATTCATGGTAACGGCAGTGTCTAAGGCAAAAACCCTTAAAGTCTTAGACAATTCAAAGACCAGAAAGAAGCCATTATAGCTTGCGAGTAGGAAGAGGTGGGGGGGAGGGGGAGTGTTTGAATGAATTGGTAGGAGAAAGAAAGATGTATAGGAGCCATGTTATCTGAGGCTTCATAGGCTGTAGTAACGAGCACGGATTTCGTTCTAATACAGAAACTCTGGGAGAGGATAGCGTGGTAAGACTTCAGGGTGAAAAAGATGTCCATGGCTTCTGAGTGAAAAAGAAATTACAGCAGAACCAAGTGGAGGAAGAAAGATGGCTGTCTTCCTCCCACCCACAGACAGGGTTGAATGAGAATGGCAGCAGTGGACATCAAAAAAAAAAAAAATGATCAGTAGAACTTTCTGGGTCTATGGAAATGTTCAATATCTGAGCACTTGAAAGGTGACTCATCTGAGTGTGGAACTCACGTTTAGATTTTTATTTTCTTTCTATTAATTGACATTTAGATCACCGTCCATGCCAGTGGTTTCTCCACTGAGCAGTGCAGCTCTAGAGAGTGATCACTTTGAATCCAACTCTCAGACCTTCAGAGGCCTACACTCTTAACCACTGGGCCATCGCTTCACTGATGGGAGGCAGTGAGTTTTCCATTTGTAACTTCCCCTGTGCCCTCTGACACGGCCAGAGCTATTCCCGGCAGAGAAAGAGCTCTGATACCATCACCCAGCACTTTTCCAGGGTGAGTGCCAGCCGCTGCCTGGGCCACACTGCCTGGCCACCCCTGCTTTGGTCCCAGTGGGTAGGGGGAAGGGGGAAGGAAAGAGACATTTCCTTCCCAAGAACATCCGGTTGTCCCAGTAACGTGTGGAGGACCAAGGACTGCGAAGAAGTTGCATTTAAAACTGTCTCTTTCCAGTTGATGGATAATTTATGGCATCATTACTGGAGACAACAAATAGCTTCTCGGGGATGACAGAAATGCAATTAGATTGTCACAGACTGTCACTTGTTGTCTTTGGCTGTAATTTCTTGAATGCTTCCTTTATAGAAGCCTCTGCTGGTAATACTAACAGAAACAGAACTTCCTGTATTCTTTTTAAGAAAGGGCGGGGGGAGGAAATTAGGAGCACATTCTGTTATATTCAAAGTGAGGGTTGCTGCAAGGAAGTTAAGGGGAAATATAGGGGTTCTCAAGATTCTCCTTGCTTAGCGTCCACACTTAGTAAAAGCTCAATAAATATTTTAAATAAAAAGAAATGAATAATGTGATAAAATAAAGGCCTTTGAACATAAAACTCCAGAATGCCTATATCCAACGTGTGCCCTTTTTCTCAAGTAATTCCATTAGTTGGTGGATTCTTATTTAGGTATTTCTCCTGAAACATGCTTAATCTACTTTTGGAAATGTCCCAGTGTCCTCCAGAAGATTAGGTAAGGGCAGACACAATAGCCCACAGGAACTTCGTAGTACTGGTAGACCTCAGACTGTCCGTGGGTGTAAATCTCTCCCCTGTGCAGGTGAGCAAAATGAGTGGGATAAGGATCCGTGCAAATGTCTTTGGAGTCCATGCCCTCTAGACGTCCTCTCTGATGGTCAGAAGTGACCTCTGGAAACAGCACAAACCCAGCTCCGTCATGGGGGTGAATAGTGTAGTTGATCAAATTTGGATTTTTTTAATCAAATGTACAACAGGAGTATAAGCACATACAAGAAGCTCATAAACTGGAATAACAGGAGATTCCTTGTGTATCCTCTGAGTCTGAGCAGTGCCATTGGACAGACATCCCTTGGAGGAAAATACTCAAAAGGGGGGAAATACCTTCAGTTTTTGAAAATGAATCACATTGAGGAAATGGAAACGTCTTGGAGAAACTCAGCAGCAACCAGCAATACCTGCGTCTTCTGAGGTGTCCACAGGAAGGCAAGCCAACTCCATTCAGTGCTTCTCTTCATATTTTCTTTTATTTTATTTAATATATTTTATTGATTTTTTTACAGAGAGGAAAGGAGAGGAATAGAGAGTCAGAAACATCGAATAGGGAGAAACATCGATCAGCCGCCTCCTGCACACCCCCGACTAGGGATGTGCCTGCAACCAAGGTACATGCCCTTGACCGGAATCGAACCTGGGATCCCTCAGTCCACAGGCCGACGCTCCATCCACTTAACCAAACTGGTTTCGCCATATTTTTATTGACTTAATGGATTTCAGAGAGGAAGGGAGAGAAACATCAATGATGAGAGAGAATCATTGATAGGCTGCCTCCTACACACCCCCCACTGGGGATCTCTTCTGCAACCCAGGCATGTGCCCTGACTGGGAATGGAACCAAGGCCTCCAGGTTCATAGGTCAATGCTCAACGACTGAGCCTTGCCTGCCCGGCTCCACTCTGTGCTTCTTTTCCTCATTATTTTCAGGAAACCTTTACCTCTGCAGTCCAGGAAAAAGGCTTTTGGTGATATCAGCATATAACCAGCAATTCCCATCTTACGGATTTATTTTACAGACTCTTGGACGTTACCTCACATCAGGAGGCTGAGAAATACATAAATTTAATTTCTTTAGGCTTCGACACCAAATTTTTCTACAGGAAAAGGGAGAAACTTGATGGTTCAAATATCACTCTCTGGGACAGCCTGCCTTCATATGACTGATTCCATGAATACACTGAACATCTATGAGGCTCCAGGTGCTGAGCCAGGCCTTGATATAGTAACATCAGAGCCTGGGAGAGATGTAGATCTCACCCACATTATGGCAGGGTCTCTTTTCTGTATCCAGCACGGAAAGAGAGATGATCGGGTTCTTCGAGTAGGGGCAGCTGGGGACTGAGAAATAAAAGAGAGAGACAAGACGGAGAGATAGAAGGAACAAGCTGAAAACCAGGGGGGACCGCTGCCCTCTTCTGCTGGAGAGACAGTGACCCCCAAATACCAGGAAGTTTCATCAAAAGGTCGAGACAAAGGAGATTATTTGCATTTTGAGTAGGCCCCAGCATTCCTGGTACTTGACTGGATTTGCATATCAAAACCCACTACCAGACACCTGGGCTGAAATGAAGGTCAAGCTGATAACACTCTAGACTTTTTGGCAAAGCCTGTGCCCAGGGCTTGGCTTTGCCAATGCCACTGCGTTGAGCTGACAATAATTAAAGAATGCCCGTGTGCCTTCCGAGGTGCTCTCTACACCACATATAGATTTTAATAGGTATACTGCTTGTAAAGGGAAATTCTACCTCATATCCTATATTGTCTCTAGAAAGTATTGCACTAAAAACTTCTGTTGTCCATAAATAATCCAGTATTTATTAAGCATTCAGGACCATCACACACTGAATTCTACTCATTCAGGTACCAGTGGTCAGGTAACACTGACTACCAAGAAATGTGTTCTTACCAAAACCAGTTTGGCTCAGTGGATAGAGTGTCGGCCTGTGGACTAGAAGGTCCCAGGTTCTATTCCGGTCAAAGGCATGTACCTTGGTTGCGGGCACATCCCCAGTGGGAGGCGTGCAGGAGGCAGCTGATCAATGTCTCTCACTCACAGATGTTTCTAATTCTCTCTCTCCCTTCCTCTCTGTAAAAAAGCAATAAGAAATATATTTTTTAAAAAAGAAAGGTGTTCTTCTCTCATAAAGATGAAACATCTCCCAATTCCTAAATCTCCAATGCCTGCATTCTTTCCTGAACCTCACACTTATATGTCCAGTAGGAAGCTGAACATGAAATTGTTATCTCAAAATTAGTATCTCCACAATAGTACAGTAATACCAAGAGATACGAGTTGAATTCGTTCCGTAACCTTGAGGCGTGGGAAACTATGAGGCACTCGAGTTGTGGTAAACTGGTGGGTCGTGTGCAGCTGGCCAATCCTCGCGATTACTCCTATCTCAAATGTTGCTCGTATTTCAAAGCAAAAATCGCTTTCTAGACAGCTTGTATCTCAAAAAAATCTTGAATGTTAGGGCACTGGTATCTTGAGGTACCACTGTATTTGATTTCTATTATCCAAGACTCTTCTTCCTACAGTCTTCATCCAATAAATGCTGTTGCCACTTGTTCAATTGCTCATCATGATTTCCTGGCGTTATTCCAATATCTTCTTCTTTTGCCCTCCATTTCTGAATTTTTATCTCTTCACTGTGACCACATTTTGAAGCATCTAGTCTGCTGCACCTTCATTGCTACTACCCTCGTCCAATCTGCCACTGTCACCAGCCTGAATCACCGCCACAGACAACTTGCTGATCTGTCTCTTCCACTGTCCTCACTTCCAAGCCAGTCAGCACATGGGAGGTGGAAGGATGCTCCCAAAAGCAAACTTCTCAGAAGAAAAAAAAAATCATTTAATTACCACTTATTGGATTTTCATTTAAATTTACACTTCAAAGCCTGAAGTGATCATCTCTCATCTGATTAGCAAGTACACGAAGCTCCTTCTGACCTCAGTGAACTGGTGAGTCCCCTGTGGTCACACTGGCTCTGGCTTCTCACTTGATTGCCTGGTTTCTTAATAGCGGTGAGATGTCTTCAGCAAAACCTTGATGGACTAACCCTTTCAAAATATAAAGCCCTTGGGAAAATAAGCCGAGTGACAGAAGGGCAGGTGGTCTATGGTTCCACTTACAGGAAGTTCCTAAAAAAATAAACAAATAAAAGGTCAAACTCAGAGAAAGTGAGAGTAGATGGGTGGTTGCTCAGAACCAGGGGGAGGAGGAAATGGAAATTGATGTTCAATGGTATACAACGTTATGCAAGATGAATACGTTCTAGAGACCTATTGTGCCTTCGGTTAGCAATATTGTAGCATATAGTTTATATTTTGTTGATGGTAGATTTCATATTAAGTATTGGTAGCACCATCTATAATAATAAAAGCATAATATGCTAATTAGACCAGACAGCCAAATGATCTTCCAGACAATCTTCCGGATGACTTTCAGGATAAAACTGGGGCTGTTGTGCCCAGAGTTCGGTGTCCCCAATAATCCACCACTAAGGAGCCTTTTCCGATGCAAAAGCCAAGAGTCTTTATTCAAACCTGGGTTTGGCTCTCAGCCTCTTTCTGACCGAGGTGAGAGAGCCAGCTGGGCGGGAACAATGAGTTCTATGGGGTAGGATAATTAGGGGGCTTGGGAAAGTGATGAGGGTGACAGAGATTGGTCACTTGAATTGGGGTCTTTCTGTGGTTTAGCATCATTAGGACCCCCGCTGTGTTCCTGGAGCTTCATTGGTCCTTTCAGGTGGGGGTCGGGGAAGTTAAGACATTGCTGACACACCTGTGGCCACTCCCAGAAAGGGGAGGGGTTTAGGCAAGGGCCCAGCCCTACAGGACAAGATGGAGGGAAATTCATTTCCTTTCAGGGCCACAAGGGCCACTGCATTTGCGAGGGCTGAGCCCCTTGCACGAATTTCATGCATCAGTCCTCTAGTAAAAATTAAGAAGGAATAGAACTTCTCTCTCTCATTGCTCAGTTGCATGACCTGTTGATTTCCTTCTTTGCCTTTCTCACTATCAAAGATTATTGCATTCATTGGGATCTCTATGAAAATTCAAATTCAATAGAGGCAGGGTATGAGATATTTTGATTCTGCTCTTTTCCCAGAGTCGGGCATATGAGTCAGCACGTGAAGGATACATACTAAGCATTTATTAAAGGAATAAAGGTGGGAACTTGGACTCTGACGGTGGAAACCATGTTAGCACCACTCTTTGAATTACTGTATTTTCCAGCGTAGAAGACAACTTTTTAACCCAGGAAAATCTTCTCAAAAGTTGGGCGTCATCTTATAGGGCAAGTCTATCCCAAACTCTATATTTTAATTGGAAAAGTTGGGGATTGTCTTATATGCCCAGTCATCTACGCCAGAAAATACGGTAGCACTGAGGACGTGTCATTATTACGCAGGGACCTTCTCACTTCTTTTTCGGATGGAATTCCACTAGGAGGCAGTTCTCACTTCGAAAACTGGCCCATTCCGGCCACTGAGATTTCAGACACAACACCCCGTCTCAATATAGTGCCTTCTGTTCAGTGATTTTCAAAACAGCTCTCCTGAGGGCGTTTAAAGGCCTTCCCTCCAACAAGTCACCTCACAAATTAATTTGCTAGTTTTCCATCTTTATTCATGCAAATTGACTCAATACTGTAAACAGGTTGGTGAAGGTACAGGTTCCCTCATTCTCTGTGCCCACTGAGGCAGGGTTAAGGGCAAGCTTTGGACACGCAGGCAACTTCAGTAAAGAAAATGGTTGAGCCCTCACTGGCAAGCTGCACAATTTCCCTTTGCAAAGGGAACCTCACACTGGCTTTAAAAGGTGATAATACCCTTCATACATTTGCCCCGCAGGGAGACAGAAATTGACATGATATTTTGGCAGCAAGAAACTGGAGTAATCTGGCCTTCGCGCTGATCAGCTCTGGGAGCTGTGGTAGTCAAGTTGTGTAGTGTCGGCTGCTGGCAAGTGCAAACGCTCACACCTTCTCGCTGTTCCCTTTGGGTGAAATACACACAGTGCTTCCTCGATCGGGGTGCCTGCTGGAAGGTAAATGAGGGATAAAGACAGAAGGGTAAACACGTTTTCTTGGTCTCCAAATGGTAGAACACATTTCTTGCAAAAATAATCCGCACATTTGCATAGCTTTGTGCATGTCCGAAAGAGTTTTCCATGGCATCTTATTAAAAGGATTTTAATAAGATGCGTCTAGCCACGTGTCGGGAGAAAGTGGCATTCTTTTACCTTTTGTCAAGTGTAGATAAAGATAATGGGAAAGTCTCTTGAATTTTAGGAATAAAAAAACAAATTAAAAATAGAGTTGGCGCGGGACATCTTAACTTTAGTTTAAATCTCTAATAAAGATGTTAATAGACAGTAAAGATTTGCGTAAGGTATAAGAAATAAATGATTAATTCAAGAATGTGATCATTGACTTTGCAGAGAATGAAACTGAAGCTCGGAGAAATGTAAACACTTGAATAATGAGTAAGCAGAAGTGTGTCTATCATTATACATGGGTGGGCAAAAGCAGGTTTACAGTTGTGAGTCTACAAATCAGTTTACTCTTGTATTATTATTTATTAGTTATTGTGTTATTTATTTGTATTATAACTATAAACCCACCTTTGCCCACCCCTGAATCCATTGTTCCTCAGCTACCCTCTCTGCTAGACAACTGCAAACATAATTTATGAGAGAATATCAGAAGGGATAGCCAGTGTAGTGAGTGTATGCTTACGTGTTGAACTTGAAAAATATATAATAAATAATGCTTCCGATGGTTTAGCATTATCTTAACTCTTTTCACATTCCTTCTTCTCCCAAATTTAAAAAAGAGGGAGAGCACAGCTGAGACGGGTTTGGCTCAGTGGATAGAGCGTCGGCTTGCGGACTGGAAGGTCCCGGATTCGATTCTGGTTGGGCATGTATCTTGCTTGCGGGCACATCTCCACTGTGGGGTGTGCAGGAGGCGGTTGATCGATGTTTCTCTCTCATCGATGTTTCTGACTTTCTATCTCTCTCCCTTCCTCTATAAAAAATCAATAAAAAATATATTAAAAAAAAAAAGAGGGAGAGCACAACCTCTCTTCCTCCTTCACTTACTGCCTTCACGCTGGTAAATTCCAGTAAAATAATCACAGGCAAGTGAGCTTTGGTGAAGATCTAAACATGCATGGCGATTCTAAATTGTCTTTGAACTTAATGCCTTTGCCTTTTCCTTCACATAACTGTATGGCTTTAATAATACATCATATTTTCTAAATGGGACCGTGATCTCTTTTTAATAACTACCAACTCTTAAAAGCTAAAGAGTAGCATTCAGAGAAAAACTTAGAGCAGGTATGTACAGTATGTGTAAAAGATAAATTAGTTTTGTCAGATATTATATAATTGGCCTAAAGGAACCCTATCACTTGAGACCCATGCCATTTCAAAAAGGAGAATAAAAAAGATTACCCGTTGGATAAAAACTGGAGATTTAAATATATATGTATATGTATATGCATATGTATATGTATATGTATATGTTGTTGTTTTTTTCAAACCTTAAATTTTATTTTGGAAACAGAAGCTTGCTTATTTATTTATTCATTCTTAGCTATTCACATGTAGTTCTTATGGACACTTCTGGTTTAAATATTTGAGAAACGTACTTAGAAATACATTTCTAGAGAAACAGAAAAGATGTAAGTAGTTGTCCTTACCATATACCAAAACCATTTTTACTTGATAAATGTTAAATATTCATCTTCACTTTTCATTCTGTGATATCTACAAATTATCCTGAATATGACATTTATTTAAATAACTGTAGCCCAAAAATGCTATAAAGGCCCAGTGTAAGCAGAAGGAAGGAAATAGTAAAGATCAGAGTGGAGATAAATGACATAGAGACCAAAGAAACAATACAAAAGATCAATGAAACCAAGAGCTGGTTCTTTAAAAGGATAAACAAGATTGATGAACCTCTAGCTAGACTCACCAAGAAGCAAAGGGAGAGGATCCAAATAAACAAAATCAGAAATGAAAGAGGTGATATAACAACAAACCCCACCGAAATACAAAGGATTATTAAAAAAAACTATGAACAACTCTATTCCAACAAACTAGACCACCTGAAGGAAATGGACATATTCCTAGAAAAATATAACCTTCCAAAACTCAATCAGGAAGAATCTAAACTCTCAATAGGCCAATAACTATGGAAGAAATTGAAGCAGTCATCAAAAAGCTTCCAACAAACAAAAGCCCAGGGCCAGACAGCTACACAGTTTTGCCAAACATTCAAGGAAGAATTAAAACCTATCCTCCTCAGACTATTCCCAAAAATTCAAGAAGGAACACTTCCAAGCTTCTTCTATGAAGCCAGCATTACCCTAATACCAAAAGCAGATAAAGACAATACAATGAAAGAGAATTATAGGCCAATATCCCTCATGAACATAGATGCCAAAATCCTCAACAAAATTCTAGCAAATCAGATCCAGCAGTACATCAGAAAGATCATACACCATGATCAAGTAGGATTTATCCCAGGTATGCAAGGATGGTACAATATCAGCAAATCAATAAACATGATATATCACATAAACAAAATGAGAGATAAAAATCACATAGTCATATCAATTGATGCAAAAAGGCATTTGACAAAATCCAACACCCTTTCTTGATAAAAACTCTCAACCAGGTGGGAATAGAAGGATCATACCTCAGTATAATAAAAGCCATAATGATAAACCCACAGCTAACATCATACTCAGTGGGCAAAAACTAAAACCATTTCCCCTAAGAACAGGAACAAGTCAGGGATGCCCACTCTCACCACTCCTGTTCAACATAGTACTGGAAGTATTAGCCATTGCAATTAGACAAGAAGAAGAAATAAAAGGCATTCAAATTGGAAAAGAAGAAGTAAAGCTGCCTTTATTTGCAGATGACATGATATTGTACATAAAAAACTGAAAGACTCCATCAAAAAACTAATAGACTTAAATGAATTTGGCAATGTACCTGGATACAAAATTAATGCCAAGAAATCTGTGGCATTTCTATACAGTAATAGTGAGCTTACAGAAAGAGAGACTAAAAAAGCAATCCCATTTACCTTAGCACCAAAAAATTAAAATACCTAGGAATAAACTAAGGAGGTAAAAGACCTATACGTGAAAATCTACATGACACTGAAAAAAGAGATAGAGGAAGATGTAAACAGATGGAAGAATATATCATGATCATGGATTGGGAGAATCAACATCATTAAAATGTCCATACTACCCAAAGCTATCTATAGATTATACACATGTAATACATGAATTAAAAAAAAAGTATCAGCCGAGACCGGTTTGGCTCAGTGTCGGCTTGTGGACTGAAAGGTCCCGGGTTCGATTCCAGTTGGGGGCATGTACCTTGCCTGCAGGCACATCTCCACAGTGGGGCGTGCAGGAGGCGGCTGATGGATGTCTCTCTCTCATCGATGTTTCTGACTTTCTCTCTCCCTTCCTCTCTGTAAAAAATCAATAAAATATATTAAAAAAAAAAACAGCCAGAGAAAAAATAAAAAGTATAGTTATTTTCTTGTCATCAATGTGAGTAGATTAATAGACTATGGGTAACATGTCTTCCTCTTATTATTTATATTTATAAATAAGTATAGCTTTATTTTTCACACCAGCTACACTCAAGATGCCTTCCCTTTGTCCATAAATATTTCCTCTGGTAAAACACAAACTATTTTCTTTACTAATTGTCTGCTAAGCCTTTAATACCAGTCAGCAGCCAGCAGAACTTGCAATGACTTCATTCCAAGAGCCCAGAATCATCAAGGGTATAGTTTTCCAGGGGATGCGGCCAAGGTAAATCACCGCTCAAGTGTTCTCTGTAATTACATGCATGGTGCAGCCTGCACAGCACAGCCAGACTGGAGGAGCCCGGGGCGGTGGCCACACAATCTGGCTCCCCGGTAATTTTTCTACTGTTTCCCCATTTTCATGCCTGTACGGACCACATGTACATCCTGAGCGTCAGCTCCCGCGGGGGAAACTACATCTAAAACTCTCCGAATTGGGCCTTGATGCTTGAGGATATTTCCCCCCACATCAAGACAAACGTAATCCTTTTAACTGAAAATGCAAAAGTGATCCGGGTCAATTTCAGCAAGAACAGACCCGAGAAGGGTTAAGAATGTCTTGTGTTGCTCCCCAAGCTAAATAAAATGAATCTTTATACTTTTTCTTATTTTTTTTGGAAGAAAAAAAGATTCAAGGCAAAGAAAAATATCTTCAAAAGCAGAATAAAAGGAAACGCGGGGCTTTCTCTGGGAGATACGGGAAGGAATTTTTATCTAAATGGACAAAATACATTTCAAATAGAAAAAGTATAGATTTCCCTGAGCATTTGTGCAAGAAAATTGAAAGAGTAAATGAGGAGTCAGAGTCATCACAAATAAGCAGGAGACATTTCACTTGAAAAAATATTAACGGAAGAAAAATATATGGAATCTATCAGGAATTGGCCAGCAGACACACACAAAGAGTCCACCAACAGAAAGGCAGGTGCCTGTCAAGGTTTCAGACCTTGAAAGCACTGGAAAAAGAACCTATTAGGGGACCAAGATGCTTTTCAATGAAGTGAAAATGAAAGCATCCAAGGGGCACTTACAATGCAAAAATCTCTCAGATTTTGTCACAAGTAGAAAATTATTTTATCAATACAGAGTTTGTTTGGGCAATTGGCTTCTGAATCCTCAAGGCTTAAAGGTCTAGGCGTGTCTCTCTCATCTAAGACTGAAATTGTTTTAGATCATTCCAGCTCACCAGTATACCCACCTCTATTTGTGGTCATCGGCAAATGTTTATAAAGCACCTACTATGTGTCCGTTAGGCTGGCTATGAAAATATAGTGATCAACAGAACACGATTTTGTCTTTCCTTGTAGAGTCTGTAAGGAGAAAGTCTTTCTAAGACTGCCAGGATTGCTTCTTTAGTAATTACTGGTAGGATGATCTGAAGAAGTGCATAGTGAATGCCATGTGGTCAAGTGCTGAGGTTTAGAGACCTCCCTAAGAAGGCACACATGGAGTGGAGGCTAGGAGTATGATAAGAATTAACCAGGCAAAGAGAGGATGTGGGATTACAGCATGTTTTAGGGTGAAAAAACAGCACAGGTAAAGACCCTAAGTCAAGAATAAATGGGAATTTTGTAGGGGTTCAAAGAAATGTATGTGAATAAAAGGAAGACAAAAAGGAAGAGGGTGAAAGGAGATGGAGAGAGGGCTGTGAGATCAAACCATAGGTAAGGATGATACTTTATATGCCATGTACAATGAAATCAGAACAATTAAACCTGTTTCTGAAGCACAAAGGGCAGAGAAATCTATCCTGTCTAATAAAAGAGTAATATGCAGATTGACCATCATTCCAACACACAAAATGGCTGTCCCATGTGGTCAAAGATCCTGCCCGCATGTGGACACAAGGTGGCTACCATAAGATGGCCTGCAAGGCAGGGAAATTGGGGGCGACCAGGCCTGCAGGGAAGGGCAGTTGTGGGGGACCCAGGCCTGCAGGGGAAAACAGTTGGGGGGTACCAGGCCTCCAGGGGAGGGTAGTTAGGAATGACCAGGCCTGCAGGAGAGAAAAGTTAGGGGCAAACAGGCTGGCAGGAGAGCAATTAGGCATCAATCAGGCTGGGAGGGGAGTGGTTAGGGGTGATCAGGCTGGCAGGTGGAAACAATTAGAGGCAATCAGGAAGTCAGGCAGGCGAGCAATTGGGAACCAGCAGTCCTGGATCCCAAAATGGAGAGGGTGCAGGCTGGGCTGAGGGACACCTCCTCTCCCCCCAGCCCCACCCCCCCACCTGCCCTCCATGCACGAATTTCGTGCACTGGGACTCTAGTCACTTTATAATAACTGACATTTGTTGAACACTTAAGTTTTTTGCATATATCTCACTTAATGAGTTGAGGACTCATTAAACTGACTAGAATAAGCTGTGATAATATCTTTGGGGTATAAAACTTGAACACTTAGTCCTACAAAGCTTTGATTAATGTGAAGTGATTCCTATGTGTATCTCCTCTCTTTCCTCTTGGATGTCCATAAGGTATATTACCATACTAAAAATTCTGAGAAGCTCATGTAAACCCTTTAACTTTATTAGTCCAATGTCTCCCAAATATGGGTTTGACATTTGGAGAAACACTCTTTCTTAGTTTTATTCTTATTTTAATGATTTTAACATTGATTTTATTATTCAACGTTTCGATAGCTATTCTTTTTTAAATTTAAATTCTTTATTGTTTAAAGTATTGTATATGTCTCCCTTTTACCCCATTGGCCTCTCCCCCATAGTTCCCATCCTCCAGCACATGCCTCACACCCCTACTGTCTGTGTCCATGCATACAAGTCCTTTTAAAAAATATATATATATATATTTTTTTTTTATTGATTTTTTACAGAGATGAAGGGAGAGGGATAGAGAGTTAGAAACATCGATGAGAGAGAGACATCGATCAGCTGCCTCCTGCCTCCTGCACGACCCCACTGGGGATGTGCCCACAACCAAGGTACATGCCCTTGACCGGAATCGAACCTGTGACCTTTCAGTCCACAGACCGACGCTCTATCCACTGAGCCAAACCGGTTTCGGCCATACAAGTCCTTTCGTTGATCTCTGAGAAACATTCTGGCTGAAGTGGTGAGTTTGTAAGAAATCCTAAAGATATCTGCCTCAAATATTACACAGGCTGTTCCCAGATCGATGGCTTATAAAGGAAGTTTGATAATATTGAGAGGATGACTAGATGCAAATGATTGGAATGGGTAAAAATAGAGTATTATGACAGGCAATGGGGATTCTGAAAAACACAACTAAAATGCCACACTCTGCCATCCAATGTATTAGAAGCTCCATCATTCCTTTGCTATAAACATCAGATTAAGAAGCCCCAAACAAAACTCCGGTCTCTGCACGATAGACTTTATTTTTATGTCAAATCACCTATTCATGCCATCTCACCGGTAGTGGAAATGGAGATCCGTTTTCAATCCCTCTTGAAACATGGTAGGAGGCTCATTCATCTGCCCAGGCTCTGGCCACGGGCCCTGGAGTTTGTTAGTTCCAGAAGCCTCTTGGGAGAAAGAGCCTTGCCCCATCTGCCAGAATACATCTCACTGCTGGAGACTCCGCAGGCACTCGTGGCAACCAGCCTCGTTTCCACGGCGGACCCATTTGAGGAGTGAAATTCATGGCCCCTCCAGGAACGCCACAGAACACTAACTCACTGCGGCTCCTCGGGCTCCCGGGACGTCCCAGATCCTCCTGAGTGAGCGCCTTAAATTATGCCATGAAGGGGCTTGTGATTAAGTGAATGAGCCCCAGAGTTGGACAGCAGTAAATCAGCAGAGAATCGCAGGCATGGGGAAATATATGAATGCAATTTCACCATGCCTCATATATCTGCCTCCGCCTTGGCAGGCCCCGGCACTCCCTGCACTGGGCTGGAAGGCAACTTCTCTACCTGAGTCGTGAGAACAGGAGTGTTCACTTTTGTCTATTCGTGTGCCCACTTATGCCATAGTACCCCCAACTTTCCACGTCAGATGCTTCCCATATGCTCTGAGAGCCCTAAGTATATACTTGGTGTATGATTTTATTCTATGTAATGTTATCTGAATTTTTAATACTTAGATAATATATTTTCAGATACTATAAAATACCATGTCATGTTTTTAAAAATATTTTATTGATTTCAGAGAGGAAAGGAAAGGGAGGGAGAGACAGAAACATCAATGATGAGAGAGACTCAATGATTGGCTGCCTCCTGCATGCCCCCTACTGGGGATCAAGCCTGCAACCTAGGCATATGCCCTTGCCTGGAATCAAACCCGAGACCCTTCAATCTGAAAGCTGACGCTCTATCCACTGAGCCAAACCAGCTAGGGCCCATGTAATTTTTTTTTCAGTAACTTTGTGAATTTTAATAAAACAAATACAGTATATGTAAGTAGTACAATCACCATGTAATATATATGGTTTTCCATTGATTTTTTAGGGTCAGTGGGAGAGAGAGGAAAAGACAGAGAAATATCGATTGGTCGCCTCCTGCAGGAGCCCTGACCAGGGCCCGGGCTGGGGAAGAACCTGCAACCAAGTTACATGCCTTGAGCGGAATTGAACCCGGGACCCTTTGGTCTGCAGGCTGACTGAGCCAAACCAGCTAGGGCACTAACTACCTTTTTAGACAAATTTAGGCCTAAGTTACATGCAGAGAATGCCATTGCCATGAGGATGGTTTCTACAGATGACATCATTTCAATTTTCCATACCTGTACTTAATTACGATATTTTATGGAACCGTGACAAATAGATTTACGACATGTGCTAACATTCGAGCAATGGACTGGTTGGTTCTCCAACAATAACTAGTCCCCACTGCTTAGAGGGGCATCTTTGATAATAAACTCACAGACATGCTCATGTGTTATTAACCCAACTTGAATAAATAGAATTCAAACAGATTCTAAATGAAGGCTGGGCCTCTCTTCGAAGTTGTTTGAGAATATTCTCGAGGTGTGTTTTCTCTCTCACTTCTGTGCCGAAGAACGGGCCACGAAGCCGGCTCACCTCACTGACACATCCTCCTAGAGTCAATATTATTCAGACAAGTTAATGAGAAAATCGCCGACCATAGTCTTAGGCGCGCTATGTTTTTTTAATAAGCTTGCGGCTGTCCTCCAAGAATTCCTGGAATTGCATTTATTCTTCATACAGAGAGATATTCTTTGAAGGCTTTAAACACTTCTTTGCAGTTTCTAGATATGTATTTTTTTTTTCTCCTCTGCAACGCCACTCCTAAACATATGTTTTCTTCTATAGACTTGATTGTGTTTCTAGATAAATGGTCACCATGAACATCTTAAGACAGCTGACATCTTCGACCAGAAGCTTCAAAATGACTAAACATTTTGGAGGTTGGATTGGAAATGTAACTTAAGTTTAGGCAATTTAGCTGAGGCACACTCAGCCTGAAAACCCTCTGGGTTTTGTTGGAGTTTGTCTTGTTTTTTATTGTCGTCTCTTTATTTCAGCTGGAATCCTTTCTGTTTTGTTACTCCTCATAATGTCCAATTTAATTTTAAATTTATAAACGTGTAATTTTATTCTATGACTCATTTACTTCCCAAAAATGTTTTCAGTGGGTACAAAATGCACTGAGGATGCTACAGAGATGAGACGGGTGTTATTAGAATAGGAAATAGGAAACCTAAAATCCTTACTTTTAAGGAGCTTCCCTGATGAGCAGGGAAAAAAAAAATTAATCACAGCCTGGCCAGTGTGGCTCAGTGGTTGAGCACCGACCTATGGACCAGGAGGTCAGTTCCATCTACAGTCACTGCCCAGGTTGCAGGCTCCATCCCCAGTGTGGGGTGAGCAGGAGTCACGGATCAGTGATTCTCGCATCATTGATGTTTCTCTCTCTCTCCCACTCCCCTCTTCTCTGAAATCAATAAAAATATGTTTGTTTGTTTTTTAAATCTTAGTTTTACCATTTTAATGTGTTGAAGGAGGAGGAGGAGGTAGGTGAAGGTGCGATAAGGGGGATAAATGGTGATAAAAAAATAAAATAACGAAAAAAAGAGCTTAGAGTTGTCATTTCTGTCCTTACAGCAAGAAAAAGATGGTCGGATTGAAAAGCAATACCTCTTTCTGCACCAACAAGAGCCCCAACAATGCCCAGCGGAAACCTAGAGAGAGAGGAGGACCCAGAGAGACCCCAGGAGACCTGCCTACTCTGAGCCGAAGCCAGAGCGTCATCCACCGGTAGGTGCAGTGGAATGCTGATGTTTGGCAAACTGCTGCAGACTGAATGGGAAGGAGCTTGGGGCCACAGTCTTAGGAGTTTGCACACGTTTATAGCTTTTCTGTTCCGGAAGCTCACCGGCTTCTCCCAGTGAAGATCCAAGGAAGAGCCCTTGGTGACTGTGATGATGGGGAGGAGGGGAGTAGAGGCGGAGGTGGGGGGAAAGGGATAAGAGTCATAGAGATATATGGTCACACCCTTCTTCACATGGAAGCTCTACTGTCCAGGGGGAAATATAGTGGTCTCTCAAGATACAAGTTTAATTCGTTCCATAACCTTGAGGCGTGGGAAACTATGAGGCGCTCGAGTCGCGGTAAACTGGTGGGTCGTGTGCAGCTGGCTGATCCGCGCCATTACTCCTATCTCAAATGTTGCTCATATTTCAAAGCAAATATCGCTCGCTCGACGGCTCGTATCTCAAAAATCTCGTATGTTAGGGCACTCGTATCTCTAGGTACCACTGCAAAGCAAAATAAACTTTGGCCACAGCCTTTTTGAAACTAGAAAGGGCTTTGGATTCCCCTGCAGCCAGCGCTGTGCTATTCATCATAAGGTGTAAGAGGGAAAATAAAACAGCATCAGCCCGGCTGGTGTGGCTCAGTGGTTGAGCATTGACCTATGAACCAGGAGGTCGCAGTTTGATTCTCTTTCAAGGCATATACCCGGGTTGTGGCTTCTATCCTCAGTGTGGAGGCAGCTGATCAGTGATTCTCTCTCATCATCAATGTCTCTATCGCTCTCTCTCTTCTTCCTCTCCCTTCTTCTCTGAGATCAATAAAAATGCATTTAAAAAAACATAATCAATATGAGTCAGGACCTGAAATAAACAAACAAACAAATAAATAGAGAGGGCATGCTGCATCCAGGAAAGGGAGTGAGGGTCAGAAGAAAAACAAATAGCTTTACTCGCATAGAAACACGGAAGGTCACAACCTTGAGACACAGGTCTGCTACCAGACGGGGATTTAATTGGACAGGGAAAGGATGCTCCCCTCCCCAGCACCTTCCAGCTGCAGCCGCTGAGATCCGGCGTGTGAACAGTGGATTGAAGATGAAAGGGCTGCGAGACACAGGCTTTCTCTGAGAGAAGTACAGAGGGCAGCCCGGAACAAACAGAAGAAACCAACCAGCAGAGGCCTCTGGTCAAGGCAGCTACAGAGCTGTTATTCTCATCCAGCCCTTGGCCAGAAGAGCATCCCAATACTAACAGTCTGTGTGCCTCGTTGCCAATTACCTGAGACAACATGTCAGTTTGGAACAGAACTGCTCAAAGACAGGCTAAAAGAAGGGAAGAAAAAGAAAACCTGAAAGGACAAAGCAATCATCATAAGCAGGCCCCCAGATGATACAAAGTTGGGAGTTATCAGAGAAGGAATCGCAAACGTCTGTTACCAGTGGTAAGGGTGTTAATGAATACAATAAACTCCTAAAACTCAAAAGTAAGAAAACAAACACTCTTTTTTTAAAAAAAGGGGAAAACTCAGAAAGGACATCTGACTGAAGAGAATACAAAGGTTGCACATAAACATGTGAAAGGACGCTCCAGCTGCATTCAGATTTCAGCAGAGGATTTGGCAAATGAGTCTGGCCCAGGTGGCTCAGTGGTTGAACCAGGAGGTCACAATTGAACCAGGAGGTCTCAGTTTGATTCCCAGTCAGAGCACATGCCCCGTTTGTGGGCTTGATCCCCAGCAGTGGGCATGCCAGAGGCAGCCTCTCCCTTCTTCTCTTTGAAATCGATTCCAACGTTTTCTTTAGACAGCAGTGCGGATTGCCGAGGGTGTGGTGACAGGAGCTCTCTTTCATTCCTGGTGGAAATACAAAATGGCACAGTCACTTTGGGACCCAGCGTGGCAGCTTTCTGCCAAACCGCACCCGGTTTTCAGTGCCATGGAGCAATCACACCCTTGAGCCTTTCCCGCATCTGGTGTGAAAAGTTATGCTCGTGTGAAATCTACATGTGAATATTTTCCCATCATCTCCAGAAAGTGGAATCAATATGAAATCTTTGAATAGGTGACTGGATGCACAACCTTCGGTGCACCCAGACAATGCAACAATCTCCAAGGGTAAAAAGAAAGGGGCTTCCGTCCATGATCTGAATGGCACACTGCCCTCAGGAAAATAGTCAGTCTGAAAAGGCGGCACACTGCAGAGTCTCATTATCTTTAATATTCCAGGAAAAGTGACACTTTAGAGACAGTGAAGAAATGGCTGGTGCAGTAGCAAACGTTTGGGGAGCTTGTTGAATTTTTGTGATGCCCAGGTGACTGTTAGGATATTAAAATATTTGATGATATGATACAGGTGGAAACATAACACAATGTGTGTGTTTTTTTAATCAAAATAGAACTTCATAGCACAAAAGTTGATCCTTGATTTGTGCAAATTTAAAAAAATCATTTAAGAGGTGCAAGTTTCCAGATTAGGTCCAAATGTAAATATCTGTGGGGGGTGGGAGCAAGATATTTATCTATACTAACAAAAGAGTAACATGTTAATTGACTATACCTTTGTGATGCTCACCAGCCAATCAGGAGTAAGTATGCAAATTAACCCAACAAAGATGGTGGATTAATTTGCATACCCCAGCCACTGCAGACCTCTGGGAAGCATGGGAAGGTGGGAAGGCAGTTCCAGGCCAGAGTGGAAAGGTGGCTCTGGGCAGGAGTAAAGGCGGCTCCAGCCAGAGCGAAGGCAGTGCTGGCAGCCAGGGGGAAGAAGGCCCATTTTGCACGAATCTTCGTGCATCAGGCCTCTAGTGTAATAATAATAATAATATATCAATGTTGCTCCATTAATTATGACAAATGTACCATGTTAACACAAGATGTTAATCAACAAGAAAAATAGGGTGTCAGGTATATGGAAAATCTCTCCTTAGAGTCTTCACATATTTTCTCTAATGTTTTAAAAGAGTTTTTTTAATTGACTTTAGAGAGGGAGAGAGAGAAAGAGAGGAGAGTGAATCAGCAATCGGCTGCCTCCTGCACATCCCCTACCAGAGATCAAGCCCGTAACCCAGGCATTTGCCCTGACCGAGAAGGGAACAGGCACACAGGACACAGCGCAACCAACAGAGCAATTTCTCTCTAAATTCAGAACTCCTGTAAAATAAAAAGAGAGATGTAGTGCAGGAGAGTTTATAAAATTAGAGAAAACGTTTTCTAGAAAGAACAGAAAACATTGAAGGAAAAAGTAAGCAACTGTGTCAAAACCTGTAGAAAGACGGATACCTCCCTGGGCAAAACCCTTGATAAAAATCAACACCAAGCAGAGACACTCTTTCTTTTTTTTTTTTTTTAATATATTCTATTGATTTTTCACAGAGAGGAAGGGAGAGGGATAGAGAGCTAGAAACATCGATGAGAAAGAGACATCGATCAGCCGCCTCCTGCACGCCCCCGACTAGAGATGTGCCCACAACCAATGTACATGCCCTTGACCGGAATCGAACCTGGCATCCTTCAGTCCACAGGCCAATGCTCTATCCACTGAGCCAAACCGGTTTCGGCCAGAGACACTCTTGTTCCTATGACACTTCGGGGTGGCTGGGGAGCAGGTCCCTCTTCCTGGAGAGCAAAGCGCTCAGGGGGAGCTGCTTAAGTCAGTTAATAACCCTTCAGTCCAATATGTTGCTTTTAACTATTTCCAACACATCGCATTATTGATTTTTTTAAAAATATATTTTTTTGATTTTTCACAGAGAGGAAGTGAGAGGGATAGAAAGTCAGAAACATCGATGAGAGAGAGACATCAATCAGCCGCCTCCTGCACGCCCCACACTGGAGATGTGCCCACAAGCAAGGTACATGCCCCCGACCGGAATCAAACCCGGGACCTTGCAGCCCACAGGCCGACGCTCTATCCACTGAGCCAAACCGGTCTCCGAACATTATTGATTTCTTGCAGCCCAGGCGAGGTTCATTTGTGGAAGTGTGCATGGGAGGCCGAGAGCGGGGCTGGTTTCATCGCTTTGGGGGGAAGCAATAAGACAGCACACCCGCGGTTTCCAGCTGGCAGAGTCCTCAGGAACAGAGGGAGAGCGGCGCTGGCAGTGGACATGGGCAGCCCCTGCCAACTCCTCGGTGGCACAGTTGAAAGCTCCATGTGCTTCCCATCACCCGGCAATATTTTCACACCTCTCGTGGCGGTAATTAAGTCCTCTTTATCCTCCCGAATCCAGGACAGAGAGACCCACGTCCCTGCATGGGGAGATCTCTTTTGAATGAGGGAGAGCCACGAGATGGCTTTGATCTTGGCTGCTGTCACCATCTCCATTTTTTTTGCGCCGGAGGGTGGAAGCACCATATATATTTGCGATGGCAATGGATCTTGTCACGGAACGGGACCGTTTGGGAATCATCATTCAGACCATCTGTCGGGGCCGGGCCATAAATTGCGTGTTTTTCTCCATAGGTTTTTATTCGCTAGCATTAGTATGCATTGAATAGTTATTAGCGGACTGTGACTGGAATAAATGAGTTTTGCGCCATGTCACCAGCACTGGGGGAATTTCAACAATGGTAGCATGGGGAGAGCGACGTGTAATAGTGTTATTTATGGCCAGTGAGGGGCATGGTCTGTAATTATCCTCACAGTCGACTGCCTAGTCAAAGGAATCAATCACAAATAATCAGGAGGCTTTGTTTTAAATGTACAGTGGTACCTCGAGATACGAGTGCCCTAACATATGAGATTTTTGAGATACGAGCCATCGAGCGAGCGATTTTGCTTTGAAATATGAGCAACATTTGAGATAGGAGTCATCGCGTGGATCGGCCGGCTGCACACGACCCACCAGTTTACCTCGACTCGAGCGTCTCAGTTTCCCACACATCAAGGTTATGGAATGAATTAAACTCGTATCTCGAGGTACCACTGTATTTTTTCTTTATTATTTGTTGTTCTTCCTAAAGTGAGCTTTTTTTTTTTTAACTTCTTGTTTTGGAATAAATATCGACTGATAGAAAGCCATAAGAAAATGTACAAGAGGTCTCAGGTACTCTTTACCCAGGGGAAGCAGATCTTAATACTGTCATACAGTGTCAAACTCAGGAAATAAATATTAGTACAGAATAGAAAACTTGTTCTGATTTCACGAGTTTTACTTGTATGTGTGTGTGAGAGAGAGAGAAAAAGAGAGAGATAATTGGCTTGTCCATATTTCTACAAACAGTGGAACCTCGAGATAAGAGTGCCCTAACATACGAGATTTTTGAGATACGAGCCGTCAAGAGAGCGATTTTTGCTTTGAAATATGAGCAACATTTGAGAGGAATAATCGTGTGGATCGGCCGGCTGCACAGGACCCACCAGTTTACCTCGTTTCGAGCGTCTCATAGTTTCCCACGCCTCAAGGTTACGGAACAAATTAAACTCGTATCTCGAGGTACCACTGTAATTTTATTTAACTTTCTGTTAAACTTTTTATTGGTGTTTTTTTATTTTATTGATTTTTTACAGGGAGGAAGGGAGAGGGATAAAGAGTTAGAAATATTGATGAGAGAGAAACATGGAAACGTGGTAGGAGTCTAGACTTGAACTCTTGTAGTACTAGTGACAGAAACATTGTCCTATACACCAGCGAGATAAAATGTTTTATAGTTTGGGGTCTTAGCCACTGTCCTTATCCAGTAAGATTACGACTGTACTATTTTCTTGACCAAGGGGCAAATCCTCATTAACATATTGAAATATTTCTGAGTGATTATTTAATGAAATTATAGATGGTTATAAGAATATGAATGGCATGTTAAAGAGAGGGGACTTATTGTTAGGGAGAGGAAAATTAATGCAAGGAGACTTTATATCACGGAGGCTACAGAGACCTCTACTAACCAAATCCCTCGCAGATACAATCTTTTAAGTTGTACCCAGAAGCTAACACACATCATAACATGCCTATTTATGAACATATGAGTGCATAACTGTATGAAGCCACTTCCTTGCATCATTAATTTTTTTTTCTTTTTTCATTGAATTTATTTGGGTGACATTGATGAACAAAATGATACAGGTTTAAGGTGCACAATTCAGTAACACACTGTATTATATCTTATGTCAAGTCCCCTTCCATAACTATTTATTCCTCCTTTACCTCCCTCCACTTCCTCCTAGCCCCTCTCCACTCCTTAGAATAGAACTTTGAATAGAGAAATATTTTTAGACCTTGTATAATGGGTAGCCTGGCCCATGAATCCAAAATAGCAAAGCTAATGTTATTCCTCAGAGAGGAATTAATAAAGAATTTCAACTTAACATTTGAGTTAGTCACTTGGCATCAATCCCTACACCCAAACATATTTTTAAGACAGAATTCATGGGTATTTGTGTCTTTCAAAAGCATGTTTGAAAGCAAGGGCATAATGAAATGGATTCATTATTTAAGAAATCACGAGTGAATTGTTTTTTCAACTTTATTTATTTTACCCCTCCCTCGCCCTTTTTTTATTGTTTAAAGTATTACAAATAGAAGGACATATGTCTTCTTTTTTTTTTCCCCCATTGACCTTCACCCGGCCTTCCCTACCCCCAGTACATGCTCTCACTTGCCCCTCCCCACAGTGTCTTGTATCCATTGGTTATGCTTATTATATACATGCATACAAGTCTTTCTCTTGATCTCTTACAGCCCTCTCCCTCCCATCCCCCAACCTCCCCTGCCTTCCCGCTATAGTATGACAGTCTGTTCAATGCTTTTTTGCCTCTGCATCTGTTTTTTTCCCCCCCTGATTCTTTTCTTTAAAAACATCTTGCCTCTGCAGGCTAGAAATAAACCTATAAGAACAAAAAATGTTTTGAGTCCCAGTTTCAATGCCAAACAGTTCCTTAATGTGTACACGTCAGAAAATTTTTCCTTTAGAAAATTAATTTTCATTTGGAAGGCTAACAGCAAGACACCCATGAAAAACACACATGATGTCACGATAAGCCAAAGGAAAATCGTTTGGGCAAATATAAAAAGGACCCCAAGTCGATTTTATATTTTTTATTGATTTTTTACAGAGAGGACGGGAGAGTGAGCGAGCTAGAAACATCGGTCAGCCGCCTCCTGCACGCCCCCTACTGGGGATGTGCCCGCAACCAATGTACATGCCCTTGACCGAAATCGAACCTGGGACCTGTCAGTCCACAGGCCAAAGCTCTATCCACTGAGCCAAACCGGTTTCGGCCCCAAGTCAATGTTATAGAAAAGATTCCTTTATTAACTTTTGGTTGAGAAGATGTTTATCTACTTTCACAAAACAACCCCAAGACCAAGTGGACTCCTGCAACAAGTGAATCCTTTATGGTTAGTCATTTTGTAGTATGAAGGAAAATTTATCCCATAATATTAAAGATTATTGATCTATTTCTTAGGGGGAAAAAAAAAGGCCACAAGTCATCTTTAGTAAATAGTCCTGAAGGGAGGACGAGTTTGTAGCAGTTACACGTGAACGAGGACCGGTGGATTGATCGTGTAAGATTCTCCAAATAAAAAGTCCGGAGCCTAATCTGCGCATGAATAATAGATGAGCTGCATTACCCAGTGAGGCTGGGGATGGCAAAGGGTCAGTTCTGTTAGGTCTGAGTCAGATGTTAACATTCTGCTATCACAAGCTGGGGGCTCCCGTTTAATTGGATGCTTCGTGTTCAGAAAAGAGCACCGCGTGCTGGCTTTTGGCCATATCTGTCAGGTTCCTAGATGAAAAAAATTGAAAGGTATTGGCTTTATTCATGAATAGTTTAGTACCTCGTAAATAAGTCCTCCCTCCCGTCTCTCTCTCTCTCCACACTTGGAAATAAAAGGCATATTGGAGTCTACAAAAACAACCCTATTTCTTCCTACCCTTTCCATAGGAAATTATCCCTGTTCCCCCAGCTCACTTGGAGAGTAATACGGAGGAATGGGTTCTCATTCTACCTCCAACCCATCCTTATACAGTGGTACCCCGAGATACGAGTTTAAGTTTCCCACCTTGAGGCGTGGGAAAC
This sequence comes from Lasiurus borealis, assembly GCA_004026805.1. Classification (NCBI taxonomy): domain Eukaryota; kingdom Metazoa; phylum Chordata; class Mammalia; order Chiroptera; family Vespertilionidae; genus Lasiurus; species Lasiurus borealis. The sequence goes on from PVJN01003261.1 coordinate 71,588, forward strand.
TATGAGACGCTCGAGTCGCGGTAAATTGGTGGGTCGTGTGCAGCCGGCCGATCAGCGCCATTGCTCCTATCTCTAATGTTGCTCATATTTCAAAGCAAAAATCGCTTGCTGGATGGCTCATATCTCAAAAATCTCGTATGTTAGGGTACTCGTATCTCGAGGTACCACTGTACTTCTCCATTGCTGGAGAAACCCAAGCTTCTGGCTCACTCCTTGGCCGTACCCATCTTGGTTGGGTTAATTTGCTTACTCTTGATTGGTTGGTGGGTGTGGCTTGTAGGCATAGCAGAGGGATTATAGAAAGGAGAGCTCTGTGAAGGCCGGGAGAAGTCCTGAAGAGCTTCGCTTTAAAATTCACAGCACAGAGCCCAATAGGTATGGGATGCATACTCAATAAATACAGACCGATGAATTAATAAGGCACTTGTTTCATAGTATTTCATTATTTAGCTAGATTTGATGGAAGCACAGCGACAAAAGGTAATCCTCAAAATTGTCCCATTTGGTAATACACTCAGTCTACAAGTGAGATAATTGTCAAGTTGAAGAGCCCTCATTTGAACAGTTGCTTCCATCTCTAAAGCCTGTTATAACCTTCAGTTCAACTAGACTATATTCATTGTACTGCAATATGCTTAGACTATCCAAAAGCTTACTATTTGTTCACTCATTCATTCATATGAATCTGTTGAATAGTCAAAATGTGCTATGTTTCATAATAATTGCTGTAACACATCGGTGAGTTAGAAACAGACATAGTCTTTGCCCCCATAAAACTGGCAGTCTAATGAGGGAGATACTTTAATTAAATAGTCACACAACATACAAAGTCATCATTCTAATCACCTCAAATGAGGTACACATAGATCTCAGAAATCTGGAATTTTATAAGGGGTCAAAGGTGATTTCCCTTTGAAAGGATAAATAAAATGACTCAGATCGGGGATTTCCAAGCAAAGGCACCATGAATACAAATGCCCTGTGGCCAAAAGGAGTAGTATTGTGAATGAGGGACTGGAAGAATCCTTAATGAGAAGGCAAAGAGAGAGAGAATTAGTGTAGAGAGATAGACGAGGCAGAGCCTTCGACGGTAACTAAGAATTTTCAATTTCATCTTTGGTGAAATGGCAAGACATTCAAAGGGTGTAAGCCAGGGGAAAACATGAACAGTTACATGCTCTGAAAAGAAAATACTGGGCCTGAAAGTGTGGCTCAGAGGTTAGGAGTCGCCCTATGAAGCAGTAGGTCATGGTTTGATTCCTGGTGAAGACACATACCCAGGTTTTGGGCTTGATTCCCAACGATTTGCATCATTGATGTTTCTTTCTCTCTCTCTCCCTCTCTCTTTTTACTCTGAAATAAATAAAATTATTATTTTTTTTTTTTAAAAAAGGAAGAAAATAAGGGTTGTCAATCTCCTCTTTTCACATCTAAACTTACTTAGAAGAAGCATCTAATTAATGGTTAGGAACACTCCTAGACTGTAATTATCTTTGTTCTCTCTTTTACCCATCAGAGAAGGAATAGAGAATTATCTTCACTGATGCTTTAATCACCAGAGAAGTATTCCACTTGATCAATGCACCAAGTTCTATGAATGCTATCTACTTTACAATAACTGAAAATCCCCAAAGGGTCATTCTTGCACTCTGGGTACAATTTTCATAATTATTAACCACAAACAAAAACAAAAAAATCCAATCCAGAGTTTGTTTTCCAAAACTGAAAGTTGCTTTAAAAATACTTGAGCAACATGGAGTTATCAATGGAATCATTAATTAAATTACCTAACGACAAAATTTAGGAATCAATTACAAAAATAATTAAAGTAATGAGACTAACACCATTTAAAAGATACTATAAAGAGAGTAATTCTGTGAAATGGCAATTGTCCCTGGACACGCTTAATAATTACAAACACTTAAATGCATTATTGCTTCCCAAATGGCCCCATGTGGGGTACAAAGGAGAGGAAATTGTTATTCTCCAGATACTAATCTGGATTCCTTTCCAGAAATAAGTTATGTGTATTAATTTATATTAAAGTTGGAACATTCAGATAAACTTTTTTTTAATTGAGTTTGGGAGAGGAAAGCAGAGAGAGAGAGAGAAACAAAGATGTGAGAGAGCTACATTGATCAATTGCCTCCTGTTGAACCTGGAACCCGGTCATGTGACCTGACTGAGAATTGAACCAGTGACCTTTCGGTGCATGGGACAACACTCAACCTACTGAGCCGCACCAGCCAGGGTGATACACTTGTTATTTTTTAAATGTAAAAGCGTTTTAAAACAAAGGCAGGTCATTTCTTGGTCTTTGAACTTCCCTTGAAACTGTATCTACTCACTAGATTGGTTAAAAAAAATCTCCAACCTTTCAAATCATCTTTCCCCGGGAGTAGAGATCAGTATGTTTTAAACTTGGACTCATGAAGAGTGTGCAAAGTCCTTGAATTTTGGCATGACCCCTGCTTAGGTTCCGATTTCAGCTCTGCACACTCAGCTAGACGGTGACCTTAGATAAAATCCTTCATTTCACCCATGAAAGTGGTGACATCCTTCACATCTATGTCACGGACCTTATTTGAGAATTAAATGGAAATCTACCTGGAAGGTGCCTAGACCATGAAAATCATGATAGATATTTATTAATGTAGTAAGTACTTTTTGATATGCAAGGAAGGTATTTTTAAAGTTTCTATAGTATATTGTTTGAGAATTTTTTTTTTTTTTACCTTGGGATCCGTTTTTAAATAGAATTCGAAGTTTAAAAGTGTCTCCATCTAGCCCTGGCTGGTTGCTCGCTCAGTGGTTAGAGCGTTGGCCCTCTAACTGAAGAGCTGAAGGGTCACCGGTTTAATGCCAGTCAAGGGCACGTACCTTGGTTTCAGGCTTGGTCCCTGGACTCACATGCGGGAGGCAACCAATTGATGTGTCTCTCTCGCATTGAGGTTTCTCTCTCTCCGTCTCTCCCCCTCCCTTCCATTCTCTCTCTCTAAAATAATAATAATAATAATAATAGTGGAAAATATACCCTTGGATAAAAAGTAACAACAATAACAACAAAAAATGGCTCCAATTATACCCTTTATTTCAGGACAAAAACTCCAGGTCACGTGATGTTTCCCTTTTCAGTCTTGCTGGCTAGTGGCTTCAAGGCCATGTCCGCCAAATCCCAGCGACCATCGTCTTTTCCCCTTTAGTACTGACATCCTCCTGCCTCCAGGGCTGAAAATGACTGAGGTCTCTAGCTTGATTCTCATTTGGAATGTATTTCATTACTATCTCCAGAAAGATTTTTATATGGAGTAACATGACATTCATAAATATGGAAACAAATATAAATACAAACAGACGTATCATTCCAGGGTGAGAATGCTCAGCTGTATCTTTAAATGCCTCTGGGTATTCTATTCTAGGAAGTCTGTATAAATATGTGTGAGAACCTGGTCACATCAGTGGCCCACTCTCCGGCCAGACAGCTTATAGATGGACACACCTGTTGTCACTGGTCCTTCCTAAAATTTGGTAACTGATTTCTATCCGTCTTACCGTTTGCACCTAAAACGAGTTGTTTTCACTTCTCTGAATTCGGGATCTCTGTAGTTGACCTGGGCTTACCGATGGGGCATAGGCTTACCTTCATTGAGGGTGGCTTGTATGTAGGTCAACCCGTCACTTCTGCAGGTTGAATTCTGAAAGAGTGCCATGTCAAACTCGGGGGCTAGCCGCCTGCCACATGGAGATATCTGTCTCTTCTTATGCTTGCCCACCATGTAGTCAGCACCCACACTCCTCTACATGGATGTTTTACAGAACACGAGTCCTGAAAAGTTGCAAAATCATGTCCCATTTCTACCACCCACCAGGTTACGCTTTTGGGTATTATAGACGCCATCATTGAGAATGCTCAGATAATAGAAATCTATCCCAAATTCACCCAGTTATTTGGAAAGACAAAAGGGAGACGATCCGTAAATAAAGATGTGACAGGATTAGCAACCAATGGAGAGCAGAGATGTGAGGGGGGGGATTTATTTTTTCCCTTTCAGTCAGCAATTAGACAGCTGTATTTTGCACGAGCTAAAATGGATACCAGGGATATTGTGCTCAAGTTGCTGGAGCAAAAATAGAATCAAATATCAGCTATGAGGGAAAAATTTCTGCCTGCAAGTCCATTCAGACACTCTCACCGATGTCTGGCCTCTGTATCTAGATTCATGACTAAGTGAATGTTTCCCTTTTGCGTATCTACGTTCTCTATTTTTCCATTCTCTCTCTCTCTTTCTCTCTCTCTCTTCCTACCCTCCCTACCTCCTTTTCTTCTTTCCTTCTTTTCTGGAATCTTCTCATGTCTAGGGAGCCATCCATCCATCTACCCAATTTCTTCTCATACATCTGTCCATTTTCTCTAAATAAAACAAACATGGGCTACTTTGACCGAAATAATAGCCTTTGAATAACATTCTTTTAACACATTGAAGTGGTCTGGCTCATGTTTTACGAACTCCATTGCAAGAACATATTTATGTATTCTTGGAATCAATTAGTAAAATACGGAAATGTTTGTGCCAGGTTACAATGCCAACTCTTGATGTTATGCTCTGCTCAGATATAGGCACCCAGGCCATTTTATGTAACCCACAGAGTACATATTTAGAAAAATAAAAGGATAATTATGAGTGCTTATACTATTGTCTGCCTTTCACTTCACGAGAGATTTTTAAAAAGTAATGAATGAGTGGAGAAATAATGGCATCTTCTGCCTTCTGATGTGGCTCCTATTTAAGGGAAAGCTGAGACCGTTATGGGTGAATTGGGGGGGTCCGTATCATGCATTAATACAAAACCACTCTTTCTAAAATCCCGCAGGTAAAAAAAAATACACAGCATGTTGCATGAAAAATTTCCATTAGCATTTTATTGTACCAATTATACTGCAATTACTCCTGTGTTCACAGTCCTCTGAGTCACTCCATTTTGAGTGAGATCTTAATAATATATGTAAGAGCATTCTACCTGTGTTCGTAATATTATTGATCTAACACCATTTACGTCGGCAGCATTTTGAAGACCCATTACCTGCTGTATAAGTAGCCCTGGCTGGCGAAAGCACACCACTTTCTCTGTTGAAGTTTGTCAGACAACAACACACAAAAAAGCAATTTTACCTGCTACAGTGAATGTCTGCCTGCTTGATAATGTCAATCAATAAGTGAATTCACTTCCCTTGTTCTCCGGTAAACAAGATGTCTGCCCCACTTCAGATGCAAACAAAGAGAAAGGAGCCGGGGTACGGGGAGATCAAAATAAAGGGTTTTGGGTATATTTAACGGGCATTTGGAGAAGATTGGGGCTTTGGAGGTGGAGACACTGAAAATTATATTCCCTACAGAAAACACAGACTGAATACCCATGGCAAATGCAGGATAGTGGCCTGGCGAAATGTCTGGACAGAGATAGGTTCTTTCTTTCTTTCTCTCTCTCTCTTTTTTCCTTTCTTTCTTCCTTTCTTTCTTTCTTTTTTAATTTAGTAAATCTTCATTGTTAAGATTATTACAATTGTTCCTCTTTTCCCCCCCCATAACTCCCCTCCACCTGGTTCCCACCCAACCCTCTGTCCTTACCTCCCCACATTGTCCTTAACCACAGGTGTATGATTTTTGTCCAGTCTCTTCTCGAACCCTCCACACCCTTCTCCCCCTGAGAATTGTCAGTCCACTCTTTTTCTATGCTCCTGATTCTATTATATTCACCAGTTTATACTGTTCATCAGATTTTTAATTCACTTGATTTTTAGATTCACTTGTTGATAGATATGTATTTGTTGTTCATAATTTTTATCTTTACCTTTTTCTTCTTCTTCCTCTTCTTAAAGAGTACCTTTCAGCATTTCATATAATACTGCTTTGGTGTTGATGAACTTCTTTAGCTTTTTCTTATCTGTGAAGCTCCTTATCTGTCCTTCATTTCTGAATGATAGCTTTGCTGGGTAGAGTAATCTTGATTGTAAGTTTTTGTTATTCATCACTTGGGATATTTCTTGCCACTCCCATCTGGCCTGCATAGTTTCTGTTGAGAAATCAGCTGACAATCATATGGGGTGCTCCCTTGTAGGTAATAAACTTTTTCTCTTGCTGCTTTTAATATTCTCTCTTTGTCTTTGCTCTTAGCATTTTAATTATGATGTGTCTTGGTGTGATCCTCTTTGGATTCCTTTTGTTTTGGGTTCTTTGCACTTCCT
>PVJN01003261.1:77931-104013 GCA_004026805.1 Lasiurus borealis
TTTTTTTTTGCTTTTCTGGTTGAGTCTTTTCTGCTTCTTTATATTTCAAATCTTTGACTTGATTCTTGTGTTCCTCTAGTCTACTGTTAGGTCTCTGTATACTATTTTTTATTTCAGTCAGTGTATGTTTAATTTCTAGTTGATCCTTTTTCATATCCTCAAGGGTCTTGCTAAATTTATCGGCCTTTTCTAGGAAATTCTTGAAAAACCTTATAACCGTGGTTTTGAACTCTCTATCCAGTCATTTGTTTTCCTCCATTTCTTTCATTTGTGATCTCTTTCTTTGAATCTGCATTTTCACTGCTTCCCTGAGTTGGTAGAGTAGTTTTGTGTGCTAGGTGTCATATATGGCCCAGTGGTTCAGCCTCTCCAGTTACCTGAGGTGGACCCTTTTGGTGCACTCCTTGTGTACAGCCTTGTTATAGTTAAGTCTTGATTGTTGTTGCTATCACTGGGGGTAATTGACCTCTAGGCCAGTTGGCTGGGAGGTCAGCTGTATCTAAGTGGGAGAACTTCTGTGCTGGAGACAGTCTTAAGACTCAGGACTTGCAAAACTGTAAAAGCCTCTGTGCTGGGCTTGGATGGGACAGAGTCTCAGGGCTGAGCAGACAGCCTTGGCTTCCCTTCAGCTCTGCTCAATGAGGCCCCTGGGTCTCAGTGTCCCTTGGTAATCATTGCAGGCCTCTCTGTGCACAATCATGTGCGAGCCTCCAGATCTCAGCCTTTTGCAGATCCCCTGAGTTTCTGTATGTTCCTCTCTTTTCCCAACAGTCCAGACTTTCCCCGTATGAGTCTGGGACCCCAGGGTCTTGCCTAGAACTGGGGTTCAGGGAAGTTGGAACTGGGGTTCAGTGCAGTCAGTAGTTTCTGTCTCCCTCCCGCTAGAGGAAGCCAGCCAGGCACTCAGCTGCCCGTCCTCTCTGCATGTCTGTCTCTGTACTCAGCTTTTTGCAGCTCCTCTGAGTCTCCATGTGCCCCTCTCTTTCCTTCTAGTTGTAGAATTTCCACTCAGCCAGCTTTCCTGTGGTTCTAGATCATGTCTGTTCTGTCTTTTCGCTGTAGTTTTGAAATTGTTGTGCGAGGCAGCGGTTTAGGTCTTCAGCTATGCCGCCATCTTGGTTCCTTCCTTCCTCATTTCCTTCCTTCCTTCCTTCCTTCCTTCCTTCCTTCCTTCCTTCCTTCCTTCCTTCCTTCCTTCCTTCTTTCCTTCTTTCCTTCTTTCCTTCTTCCTCCCTCCCAGACAGCAGTTGGGGGAAGGAAGGCCCCGGCTGGCAGCCACAAAGCCCTGATTGGCCCTGATCCCCGATTTGTGCATGAATTTTGATAAGCCTTTGGATGATTTAGGGTATTTCAAAAGGGGCTCAAAGACATCAAAAGCATTTTAATAGTGAGCCAGGGAACTACATGAGTAGTTAAACCTCACTGGTCACGTCCACTGGGTTGGCCTCTGAGCAGACAGAGCTTGGCTCATAATATGTCCCTGCTCCGATCCCTAGTTGAATATTGATGTGGATGAAAAGGAAATGTGGGATTGGGGTCAAACTGTTGCAATAGCGCATGTTCATGACAGTCATACATACGTATCAGTCACCTGAGCTGCCCTGGGATCAGTCTCTCTGCCTGGTTCCTTGAAGACAAATGCTCTCCCCTGATTTCTTTCTTGCTCAGTTGTATTACACAAATCGAGGCCTCTGTTTCGTTCTGGTTGTTTTTCAGGCATCGCTACCAGGAAAACAAGCAACACCCTGATCTCACTTTCCTTCTCTCCTACAAAAAGTGATTCTATTAACATAACAAGAAGCCAGCAGACATGTATAGGCTACAGGATGCATAGAGGTCAACCTGCTGGGCATGCAACAGTGAAGAGAAGGGCAGAGAAGGGACTGTAGTTAGGGGAAGTGGAGGAAACCTTGCATAATGCTTTACCTCAGTTAACTCCCACCACAGCCTTAAGATTATCCCGTGTTTCAGTTCAGAAAATCCGCAGTCAAGTGTGGAACTTGGGTTCAACTGGGGATCAACTAGCATTGCTCAGGTTCATGTCCGGCCCTGCCTACCACCACCCCCAAGACACACACACACACACACACACACACACACACACACTGTCTTGGAAAAAGATTAAAAAAGGAAAAAGAAAAAGATTGGAATATCGCCAGTTGAACAGAAACCATTCATAAGTTTGGGGCAAGTTTTAAAATAAAGAATCTTGCAGTTCATAAACACTTGGAGCAGTATTGCGATTGATTTTCACAGCCTCCTATTTATTGTTAGGAATGGAAAGGAGATTTATTCCCACACGTGGACAAGGGAAATTAAACTCCAGGAGGCCACGGCGTCTTTTTCCAATCGTGGACTCAGTGTTAGAACTTGCATTCTGATCCAGGTAGCCTGAACTTGACTCCCGCGTCTTCCACCGTATCGCATCTCTCAACATGGCTTGAGCATCAAAAGAGGAAGCATTTTGTTTATTTTTTAAAATATATTTGTATTGATTACAGAGAGGAAGGGAGAGGGGAAAAAATAGAAACATCAATGATGAGAGAGTCATTGATTGGCTGCTTTCTGCACACCCCACACTGGCGTTCAAATCCAAAACCCAGGCATATGCCCTGACTGGGAATTGAACTATGACTTCCTGGTTCATAGGTCAACGCTGAACCACTGAGCTACACTGTCCAAGCAAGGCAGCATTTTATACTCATATATTTATTCTCCAGTAGTGACTGGCAGGCAAAAAAAAAAAATCTATGAGTTGCTTCACATAGCTGTAAACTCCATTTTCATAATGTTTATGCATTCTGATTTCTGGATAATTCCTTGGCCTACAAAGCAAATATGAGTATATTATTAGTTGATCCCACGGTACAACTGACGATGACCTTTTCAAGAACTGAGATAAGCTAATGAGAGCAACTCCATGCAAAATAATTAAGGTCACTGAGATTTTATCATTTAATTTTCATAATGCAGATGTCAAATAAAGCCTACTTAATAAAGTGTATATTTTGAAAAAGGGAGGATGACACCACGAATTATATTAGTTCTACTGCCACAACGAATTTTGGTAAATATCCCCTACATGCTACAAAGTCTGAGGATTATTCCCCACCAGAGAGAGCGAGTTTTTAATAAAGGAGATTTGCCATCGGGATCTCAGCTTCCATGTGGGAAATGCCTCTGTTCCCATCCTCACTCCCATCCTCACTCCCATCCTGCATCCGATCCAGCTGCACCCTGAAGTCTGAACGGCCCCACTCTCTGCTTTTTATTGCTCCACATTAAATCAGAATAACGATGCTTTCTTATTTCTCTTAATTCTGTAGGTTGGCTGAACCCAGATAGATTGTTCTGTTCTGTTTGCACTACACTTGGGGGGGGGGGGTCACTCATGGCTTCATCCATCTGTGAACTTGGCCAAGATGGCCTCGCTCACATGTCTGAGACACAGGTGCTGACAGCCACCTGAGGGCTGTACCTGTTGTGACCTCTCTCCCTCCCTTTGCGCATGGCCTCATCATTCGGTGGACTGCATGGTGACTGCTTCCGAGAGACTAAAATAGGAAGCTTCTGAGCTCAGATGGGCCGGGAGAGAATTGGGACAATGGTAGCTGCTGGGGCCACACTCTACTGGCCCAACAAGTTATAAAGCCAGAAACAGACCCCACTCCTTGAAAAATACACTGGAGCGCCCCTACATGGATGGGAGGACTGTTGGTGGTTGTCTTGGGAGACCGACTTCCGGATTTATTCTCGCCTAAATCCCAGGTGTAGACAAATTATAGAGCTTCTGAGAGAGCTCACATTCTGAGAAACAAATCTTTTTGGCAAAAGAATAAGAAATCATGTTGTTCTGGGCAAAATTTCGTGTGATTGAAGAAAGATGTAGGGAGAGGCCAACATCAGATCTTCAAGATGACGCATGACTTGAGATGTTCTGGTCTCTTTGACCTTGATATTTATGAGTCAGAAAAGGGATTGATCCTGTTCTGCCTGATCTTTTTTTATTAACTGCTTAGGACTTATGTTTCTCATCGTAATCTACTCAAGAATTTGTACCCTAGAAGAGAGGAATGACTATTCAGTTATTGAACAGCTATTTTATATCAATTAATTTCATACATATTAACTCGTGACTATAATGAAGTAGTTAGCAATTCTATGCTTCATTTGTGACTATTTTTTATTAAGACTTTCATACGTTCTGGGCATTACTGGGGGCATGAAGATAGAGTGGGTAACAAAATAGGCACACACTTCACTCTCAAGCTCACATAGTTGTGAAAAGCGATGTTGACTTTTGTGTGTTCAGTCTACTTATTAGCAATAAGCTCTGTGAAGAACATTAAAACATTGGGAAGAGGCTAGAGATTTGTTATTTAGCTTAGGCTGATCAGAAAAAAAATGTTTAAGTAATGTAACATTTTATTATTTTTTTTAAAGTAATACAATCAAATGCCTGCAGATTACCCATGTGTCCCCTCTGCCCAATGTTTACTCTTAATATATTTTATTGAATTTTTACAGAGAGGAAGGGAGAGGGATAGAAAGTTAGAAACGTCGATGAGAGAGAAACATCGATCAGCTGCCTCCTGCACGCCCCCTACTGGGGATGTGCCCGCAACCAAGGTACATGCCCTTGACCGGAATCGAACCTGGGACCTTTCAGTCCGCAAGCCAATGCTCTATCCACTGAGCCAAACCGATTCCGGCCAATGTTTACTCTTCTTCTGAGAGATAAGTAGATCATTAGTGTCTCTATGTTTCTGAAACAGTTTTTTAATATATAGGTAGAATTTACTAAGATTAGAAACCCAATTAAAAAAAAAGTTAGAATATTACATGATGCATTTCTTTTTCACCCTTCCTTTCTAAAAACTTAACAGTACATGTTAGGGACCTTTCTATATTAATACCCATCTCATACAGAAATGTTCCTCACTATTTAAAATAAATATGTAGTGTGCCATGGTATGTCTCATAACTTCTTTCACTGTTTGATAAAGTTACTTTTTCAGAGGAAACTAGGGAAGTAAGAGAACACACTATGTGGATGTCTGAGGGAAAGTAATAAACAAGAGAAATAGCAATTGCAATGCTCTGAGTCAGGGTTATACCTGATGATAATAAGACTACCAAACAGATCCATGGGCTAACATAGAACATGGTGGGAGGGCCCGCAGGATATGTGATTTCAGAAGAAACAAGGAGAAGAACTGGCAGGCAATAACTCATATAAATAATAACCTAATTAAAAATGGGCAATGGAATCAAACAGACATTTTTTTCCCTAAGAAAGGTATACAAATGGCCAACAGGTATGTGAAAAGATACCTAATATTAATCATCAGAAAAATGCAAATCATCTACAATAAGGTATCACCTCGAACCTCTGAGGATGTTCATTATCAATAATAATTATGAACAAGAATAATAATAAGTATTGGTGAGGCTGTGGAGATAGTGGAACGCTTGTTGCCCGTGGGTAGGAACGTAAAATGGTACCGTTGCTATGGAGACAGTATGGAGATTCTTCAAAAAATTAAAAATAAAAGTACCATAATATCCAGCATCTTACTTCTGAGTATCTAAAATAATCTCAATCAGAATCTTAGAGAAAGATTTCACCACTGTGTTCATGGCAGCTTTATTTACAGTAACTCAGGTGGAAACAGCCTCAATGTCCATATATATAAAATGGGATGTTATTTATACATAAAAAATAAGGAAATCCTGTCGCATATTACAACCGGGGCAAAGCTTGAGAACATTATGTCAAGTGAAATAAGCCAGTCCCTGCATTACAGATACTTCGGGATCCCACTGTTATGAGGTATCCAACATAGTCATTCATAGAAACAGGAATTAGAACCCTGGTTGTCAAGAGCTGGAGGAAGGGAGAAGGGAGAGTTGCTTTTATATGTGTACAGTGTTTGTCGTGCAAAAAAAAAAAAAGGAGAGATCTGTTGTATTATATTGTTCTTATAATTAAAACCACTCTATTGTGCACTACAAATTTAAGACACTCAATATCATGGGATGTGTTTTCATCGTAACAAAAAACAAGTTATTTTTACTATTCTCAATGGTGGTGGTGGTGATGTGTGGTAGGGTCTTTTCAGTTTCATATGCTTTTCTCTCTGTTAATCCTCACATCAGCACCAAGAAACTAGAGATGAGAAATTAATCTCAGAAAGGTTAGTATGTTGTCGTTGTGAAGTTAGAACTGTAATCAGAACACAATTCATCTGCCCCAATTCTTTTTTTTAATATATCTCATTGATTTTTCACAGAGAGGAAGAGAGAGAGATAGTCAGAAACATTGATCAGCTGCCTCCTGCACACCCCCTACTGGGGATGTACCCGCAACCAAGGCACGTGCCCTTGACCAGAATCGAACCTGGGACCCTTCAGTTTGCAAGGCTGATGCTCTATCCACTGAGCCAAACCATTTTCGGTTTCCCTGTATTTTATTAAATATGTAAACCATGATGTTTTATGAACATGTTCATCCCATAAGAAAATTATAAATCACCTAAACTAGAGAATTACTTTATACCTAAGTCATAGATGATTTGAGGAAACTTTCATCAGATTCAATTCTCATTTTTGGAAAGTCTGTAAGCATCTAAATATTTACCCAAACATTAGTTCAAACTCTGTAATAAATATTCTATATCAATATTCTGAAATGATACTGCAGTTGGTTGTTCTATGAGGTGTTTTTTTTTTAAAGAAACTTTGGTTTTATAAAACAAGTTCATATATAGATCTTTCCTTAGAAATACAGATGATTCCTTCTTGAATACAAAGTGCGAGAGAAACAGAGAAGGAGAGAGAGAATATGTCTAGGTATTTTAATTGATATCACATTGTATTTAACAAGTGTGTTTATAATGATCAATATGCACTGTGACTCATAGAGTCAAAATGAGAGAAATAAATCCACTGGCTTATTTCGATAGACAGTTGCTTCAGGATGACAGCATCTTCATACTTCTAGTATTAGCTCTTAGTCTTGGATGAGAACAGATTGAACCAATATAATAATAATGCCTATGTCTCTCTCTCTTTTTTCTTTTATTTGTGTGTTTCTGTCCCTCTCTCCTCTTCCAACACTTCTGAATCATTTGTTGCACCTAAAATGTAAAGCTTGACTATTAACTTTATCCATGACTGTATTTCCTTCATTCCTCTTGACATAGGGAAGGTGTTTCTAAATCACAGATCAACATGCTCCCCCTAATTAAACACTCATTTACTTTTACAACTGCAAGTCAGCAAACACAGATGCTCCTCCACGGTGCCTTATTATTTTCAATAGGATACTGATCACTACTTTTTAAATACATTAGTCATAGCATTTTTTTGTCGTTTAATTGTGAAATATCAAGTCAACAGGAAAGGCTTATATTTTATATTAAAACATTAGCAGGGACTCTAAACTTCTCAAGGAGATGACCACTCAGAGCCATTAAAGAGAAAATGTCTCATCAATTAGAAAGACAATAATAGCATGGCACATCCATTAGTGCATTAATAGTACATGAGTCCATTACATTATTTCCACATATTTTTCATACCCTGCATTCACATATCTATTAATATAACTTAGTGATGATATGGAAAGCGTTCAATATTTCCAAAACCTTAAAAAAAGAGGACATTGAAAAAGGATTATATTCGAGAGATGACATGGTATTTTTCGCCTCTTTCCTTGTCCAATGACAATAACAAGATTTTAACATAGAATTACCATCCTGCAGATATAAATAATGATTTTCTGTTCGATCCTGGAAGATGAGCTAGTAAAATGATTTACCTGGGATTAAGGTTTTAGTTTTAGCGAATCAACATTTGAGTTGGATTTGCGTACAGTCTCAATCACTTCTTTTTCATTGAGACCCAGGTTAAGTCACTTGAAAAACTCATTCCTTCACTTATAGAATGAGGATGTTAACATCTACCACACGGAGTAATTATTTCGGTTGTAAATGCCATTTCGGAGTTAGGACATTTCTTGGAACGTTGGAAGCTCTTTCTAAATATCAACTCTTTGAAGTATTATCATCTCTCAAATCCTCACCAGGATCTCCACTGAGACAGACTTGGCTCCATCTTGCAGGAAAAATACAAAACAAAACTGCGTTTGGCCCATGAATACACAAGCAAGGAGGGCTGGGGCTGGGTTTTACAAAGGGTGGGGACCGGGGAGTTGACATAGTGTCTCAGTTAAGTGCTCAGCAGAGGGCCAGACAGTATAAACACACAGCAGCCTCAACAACAATAAAAATAGCACATTTTCCTGTCAACGTGTCTGTTCTTCCTCTGACTCCTCCCCTTCGTAATGGCTGTGGCAGACCTTACAGAAAGGCAGCCAGCGAGGCTAGTACAGTTATCAGAGGGCACATACACCAAGTGGCGGGGAAGTGACAGTGTTTGACATTCGCATGTCACTTGTATCGGGGATGTTAAAGCTGAAGAGGCCACGCTGGAGAGCAGACCTGCGAGGTGGTTCTGTTGCTTTAAATCTGGTGTCTGATCCTTTGTCTCACTGGTGATTTGATTTCATTAAGTGGAGAAATAGAAGAAAGAAGGACTTTTCCTTTGGGCTTGATTTTGCCTCTTGTTCTTTTGTTGTTGTTAATCCTCAACAGAGGATATTATTTGTCCACTGATTTTGACAGAGAGTGGGAGGGAGGAGGAGAGAGAGAGAAACATCGATGTGAGAGATGTTTGCCCCCCACATGCGCTCCAACCGGGGTAAGGATCCTGCAACCTAGGTCCGTGCCCTTGACTGGGAATGGAACCCGGTACCTCTTGGTCTGAGGGCTGATGCTCTAAACCAGCGGTTCTCAACCTGTGGGTCGCGACCCCTTTGGGGGTAGAACAACATTTTCACAGGGGTCGCCTAAGACCATTGGAAAACACAGATACGATTCATAACAGTTGCAAAATTACGGTTATGAAGTAGCGACAAAACTAATTTTATGGTTGGGGGTCACCACCACATGAGGAGCTGTATTAAAGGGTCGTGGACTTAGAAAGGTTGAGAACCACTGCTCTAAACACCCTCATTCTTGACTCTGGCCCCTGCTACGTACCCCACTTGTGTCTTGAAATGATTCCACTCTGATACTTAAGAGCATGGAAGGGCACACGGAGGCTGAAGAGCTGTGTACGTCACTCCAACATGAAAGGGCATTCTGGCTACTGCTCCTGGGTGACTGGTTTTGATTTTTCTGTCTTCCCCCAGAGCCAGTGGACAGGAGTCAGTCTTTGTCTTTATTTTTATTCATAACGTGCTTTGACAAATGTCTCACGATATTACATTCAACCAGGAATTGTTTATTTTACACACACACACACACACACACACACACACACACACACACACACACACAGCTTGAAACGCCTGAAGCTCATCTACATGATTTATTTTCAAATCGGAAAAGGCTTCAAACAAATGAAAGACGAAATCCTTATTCATGGCCGCTGATAGGGATCGACTTGATCAGGTATATGTTTTCTCTTTTTCAAAAACATGGACGTAATGGGATTCAGCAGGTAGTTTTAAAAATTTAAAGAATCAACATCGTTACGACACCTCCATGTACAGTCAATACGTGCCAACTGATCTCTTCAATCTTGAGCATCCCCGAATGTCGTAAGGCACATCCTGGATACTTTATTAAGCTCCTTGGCACCAGGCATAAGAGAGTTCTGTGACATAGTTGGATATCAACGTGGATGACAGGCATTGTTTTTTCGTGCTTGCGATTTAAATGGATGGCCAGCAGCTGGTGATTTTTAGTTGTAAAGAGACAGTCTGGTGTCTTTCTGGCTTAGATGTGAATATGACCCCCGAACCCTCCCCACGCTTCGGCGACAATCCTCACTCTTTTATATGTCACCCTCTGGAGTGACATAAGAAGAAAATTCAGAGGAAAGGTCAGATTCTGGGCGGACAGCTTGTCTCTGTCTAAAAGGAAACCTCATTTGTTTCTACTTTATGCTGTTTTATTTGAAAAGGGGTGTGTAGGTGATGTTTGCTTGCTTCTTGTCCTACTTCTGAGAAAAAAATCACATGCCAGAGACAAACGTGCCGATGGGAGGTCTCGGGGATTTGGAAATAGTTTCCAAGTCTGTTATTTAAAAACATTGCAAGGCACTTCCTTTGTTCTCGATGAAAAGTTATGTATCTATGAAAATATTAAATCAATGCTTCAATTTGATGTTTCCAAGAAAGCTACCACTCTTCTACTTTCCCCAATGAAGCCAACTAATACAGTAGGTGGAAGGTGGTTGGTATTTAATATCTAGTGTTGAGGCAGATATGCTGAAATGTAAATTTTCATACGTCATTGCTGATGATGTCTCTTTATTCGATTTTTCAGAGGGTAATTGAGGAACATGCATTCAACTTTAAATGCACACAGCCTTTCTTTGTGTGAGTAAATCTTCAAGTCCAATTTCAGCCTCCAGCACCTCTGCCCATTTCTGACAGTATATGTTCTAACATTCATTGTTTGTAATTGTTATATATGGATAGACATTTCTATTGTGGTCAAGTTTTTTTCCATCTAAAAATATGGCACTTTATAAAATAGTGTAGTCTGCCCGGTGTAGCTCAGTGGTTGAGTGTCAACCTGAGAACCAGGAGGTCACGGTTGGATTCCCATTTAGGGTGTAGACTCAGGTTTCAGGCTAAATCCCCAAGGGGCATGCAGGAGGCAGCCGATCCATGATTCTCATCAGTGATGTTTCTTTCCCTCTCTCCCTCTCCCTATGTCTCTGAAATCAATAAAAACACCCACGTATTTATAAATAACAGTATAATAGAGCCTATAATAAGTGAAGTACATGCGCTTTGACAGAGATTATTGCATGCTCATAAAACTCATGAAGAGAAACTCGTATAGGCTAATGTCTGAGAGGGCAGTCCATTGAATTAAGCTTTTGAGGTCTAATGTTGGCTCCGTTTACCCAGTGTGAGATGATGTACACGTTACCCAATGTCTTTGAACATCCAATTTCAGCTGTGTCAATGTAACCCTCGTAATGGTCACCCTGTGTGGTTTTTATATCTAATGAAAGAATTAATTCTGGTGTGTGGAAGGGTAAATGAAAGGAAATTCACATTTTACTTAGATGACCATTAAAATGTTAAATTAATTATCACAGAACTGTAAGATGATGTTTCCTATCCAAAACAAAACTTGCAAAAGGAATTCCCTGTAGCAGATATTAGTATTTGTCAAGTAAAATGTAATGGATGAACCTCATTTTTTAATGGCTTAGAACATCATATAGCTTCCATGTTCCAAGGACTGCATTTGGTGCTGAGGATACTAAGAGTAAAGCTCATTCCAGATTTTTTTTTCCTTTGAGGTTAAGAACTTGTAAATTTTTTGATAAACACGCTGGTTTCCCTCAGCCCATTCAGGGCAGACTCTAAATGCCTTCAGGTAAACAAAAGTGAAAAATTTATAAAGGACAGTAGACATTTTAATTTTTTAAACATGACAAACAATGCTAATAAAAATAATGAGTTGTAAAACTTCTCAATGTGTTTTAACTAAAGCACTTTACCTCATTAGGTCCTTACTGGTTTACACACAGGGAATCTGGTATTAAGTCACACAAATATCTGTATCCACCTGCAGGAGGATTAAATCCAATCCTTCCACACTTTACTTGTGAGCGTATAGAGTTTTCCAGTGTTGTTTTTTTTTTTTATTCCAGTGGTTTATTCCAATTAAATAACTCTGAATATTCATTCTGAAAGAGTTATCTGTGTACATAAATCCATATGTTAAGACATTTTTACAAAGAAATTATTCCATCTTTATAGCTCAACATATCTTATAGGCCAAGATTAAAATCATATATAACCAATAATAATATTAAGGACAAAAAGTGACTTATCCAACATCACCACCAAACTTTACCTATTGAAAATACTGTATACATATAGCTCTAGCTGGTTTGGCTCAGTGGATAAAGCATCCACCTGTGGACTGAAGGGTCCCAGGTTTAATTCCAGTCAAGGGTACATGCCTGGGTTGCAGGCTCGATCCCTAGTAGGGGGTGTGCATGAGGCAGCTGATCAATGATTCTCTCTCATCACCGATGATTCTATCTTTCTCTTCCTCTTTAAAATCAATTATCCAGTTGGAAGTTTGCAGCAATAATTGAAACCACCCTACATTTAATTATTTTGAAATGTTTTCATCTGAAGCAATAAGTGCCTGAAGATGATAAAGCAAACACTTCAGAAGCCTCAGGGAAAAAGATGTGCCACTGAGCCACTGGGGAGAAGAGGGGAGAAAAGCTGCATTGATGAAGACACTCATTTTCTAGGTTCTACACCTGACATACTTATAAGAAAAATAATCAGAACACTGTCTTTGCTCTTAGAAGTTGAATGGATAAATGATGATCCAAGTCACTCATTCATTCATGCATTCATTCACTCATTTATAATCTGATGATTCATTAAATATGTGTTTAATATTTACATGATGGCTGACTGGAACTTGCTCACTGCTTCAGAAAGAGCAGGGAATCAGACAGATCCATTAGCACCGAGACTATTGAGACTCTGATTTCCCCCAAAAGGACTGCTGGCCTTTGGATTTGTTTAGCTGAGTTTGAATCTGTCAGTGATTGTCTTGATGGGAAACAAATAATGTGATTTTAGGAAAATGTTTAAACAAGGTATTTGAAGAGGTTACAGGTAGCATTTAGAACAAGAAATCTTGGTGCTACCATTCCACTGGGCTAGCAGGAAGATATGACTATCTCTAGGCTTGAAGGAGTAAGAATAGGGAGGCATGATGGGAATGCTGAGAGAAGCTGATGACAAGGGCTGCCTAAATGAGCTATGGCCACGAGGAAAAGAAAAAAGCCAGATTAAAGAAACACAGAAGAGAAGGCATCTGGGAAATAGATTCCACAACTTGAAACCCACAGTACCCTCTGGTTTTCTTCCTATTTTTTCCCATTGGTCTAACTCCATGGTTGGCCAACTGTGGCCTGCGAGCCACATATGGCTCTTTGGCCCCTTGAGTGTGGCTCTTCCACAAAATACCATGTCCTGGGCGAGTCTATTATGAAGAAGTGGCGTTAGAAGAAGTTTAAGTTTAAAAAATTTGGCTCTCAAAAGAAATTTCAATCGTTGTCCTATTTATATTTGGCTCCGTTGAATAATGTGTTTGCCGACCACTGGTCTAACTCAACTGTAATCTAGACTAGAGCATGAAATAATCAGAGATGCCCTACAGAAAGGGAGCCTTCTGGGACATAGAACAAGGTGAAGATGTAAAGAGAGTGGGCCGAAACCAGTTTGGCTCAGTGGATAGAGCGTCGGCCTGCAGACTGGAAGGTCCCGGGTTCGATTCCAGTCAAGGGCATGTATCCTGGTTGAGGGGCACATCCCCAGTAGCGGGTGTGCAGGAGGCGGCTGATCTATGTCTCTCTCTCTCATTGATGTTTCCAACTCTCTATCCCTCTTCCTCTCTGTAAGAAATCAATAAAATATATTTTAAAAAAATCTTTTAAAGAGAGTGGGTCTGAAGGGCTAAGTGGAGGTCATCCAGCACACTGAGTCTGACACTTAAACATCAGATCTTCATTTTCCTCACATACATTCAGGCAGATAGCATTTTCCCCTCCCCTATCATCTCCCTCCCAACTCCAGGAAATTGTCTAACAAGCTAGTGTAATAAAAATGGAGGAAAAAAATACTGTCATCTTTGAATTGCATTATTAGTAAACTTTTTTTTTTAGCACAATTGTGGTTGTGACCCCTATTTATTTTGTTGAAGTTTCCACCAGCAACTATTTAATTCTTTATTAGCACATTTCACCTATTCATCTAGCATGGCGCTTAATTGAAGAAAGCCAAATACAGAAAAGAGAGGAGGAAATAAAGATAGGAATTGGAATGAGGAAACTGGAGAGATTCATTTCCTTTGGTTCAAGACGATGTGGTTCTATCCCAGTCAACTAGTGACAAAGGCCCGGGAGAGTGACCCAGGCTTGATAAAAGAACACATGTCTGTTGAGAAGATGCGGATCAGTTGAATGTTAGAATGGAAACTTCTTTTCTTCCCTCATACAACATACTGTGAACCTATTTTAAAAAGGAACATGCTAGATTCTTCCACATTCTGAAAGTAAGACTCTGACTGCCATTAATAAGTGTCATACTCATGTTACATTTAAAATAGCTATTATGTCACCTGGCTGGTGTGGCTCAGTGATTCAGCATCAACCTAGGGACCAGGAGATCACAGTTCAATTCCCCATCAGGGCACGTGGCCAGATTGCAGGCTCGATCCCCAGTGTGGGGTATGCAGGAGGCAGCCAATCAGTGATTCTCTGTCATCATTGATGTTTCTATCTCTCCCTCTTCCTCTCTGAAATCAATAAAAAAATAGTTAATATCTTAAAATAACCAAGTTAGAAGGTATTTTTTCCAGTGTTAAGTAAGATAAAATATGCACAGCCTCTGTTAGGAACTGGTGCCTACCAGCTACGTGTGAAATATTAGGTTCTAAGTGGGAAGTAAGAAAAATAAACAATCTCTCTTCTGTCCTCCTGTAAACACATCTGATTGAACTTGCTCCATGTGCAAGCATTTTGAAGCCCCGAAGTCACAAATTAGTAACAGATGTCAAGCTATACTCTCTCTCTCTCACACAGATACCCTTGTGAGACCAGAAAGCACGTTCATCTGATTTAAAGGGCAAACACTCTGCTTTCCAGAAAGGGCACTTGTGCTTAGAAACCGCACAGGCTGGGTTTCTCCTGGCGGGGAAGGCGGAGGGCCTGTGGCACTGGCTGTTTAAAACACTCGAACGCCGATGAAATTCCATATAGATATCTGACATGTCATTAAGATATCGACTTCGTGTGGAGACGGATCTGAACGCAAATACCAGCTTCATCAATCATTAGGGTGTCACCGTGGGCAAGTCAATTAACATTTCTGAGTCAGCTGCCCCGTCCCTTGCAGAAGTGCTTTTATTTGTGCCATCTGGTGGGAACGTGGAGCGGTTTGGAGAGACTGTGTTTATTTCTGTGCTCAGTGGCTTACATTGGTAATCATGAAATCCTTATCGTGTTCCTCTTCATGACAGTGGTTAGCCGCATGTCTTCGGCAGCGTGCTTCCAGGTGAGAATGCATGAGCTAACACGTGGGGCTAAAAGCTCAAACTGGAAAGAAGGTCTGTCTGACTGATGGTGTTGGTAACGACTTAGCTATTCAGCGACTAATGTCCCACCCACTTGACTCATGTCTCTGATGGAAACATCGCCAATAGCGTTCCCCACTGGCACTGCTCTCTTCACTGCGGGTCTCATAACTGATATTCACTTTGGGGCCCGGACTCTGTCAGAAGCCACTCAAACAGTCTCCCGGATGGCAGTCCTTTCAGGCTGATTACCCGACGGCAAAGCGTGCAGGTCGGCAGGAAGGGCCAGGTGCAGCCGGTTCTGCACTGAGTACATGATGCAGAGAACCTGTAGCAGAGTTAGCGTGGAGAAGCCTCGGCTGCTGTTTTGAAGAGAAAGAAAAGAACTTTCCGTGTTATTGAGACATAAGTAAGATGTATAATGTGATGCATGGACACACACATCCTGACCACCACCCGCGGCTCGGTTTGAGGGAGCAGTAGGCGAGATGTCGGGTATAGAAGGTTCCAGGCGCCTTTAATGCCCTTTAAGGGCCCTGTGGGCCACCTTCCCAGCCTCCTCCTGCCCCCAAGCACCGCCCCTGGGTGGGGCACGAGGGAAACCAGCCTCTGGGGCGGCCCCCCACGCAGCTGGGGTGCCAGGTGCCCACTTTAAAGGCTCTGACTCCCCTGGAGAAGACACCGTGGGCCCAGGAGTCCCGCTCAGCAGCGACGTGATGCAGGTAAGCCGCGCTGTTCCTCTCCTTCTCCGCTGCGGTCAGCTTGTGTTGTGTTGGTTTGAACCCTGTGCTGAATGTCTCCGCTGGGGCCTGGGTGCCCCCACACCAGCGCCGTCCTCTGTGGGGAGCTGTCTCAGATGGGCTCTAGGGGACTGGGTGCCCACACAGGTGCTGTCTTCCGTGGGAAATTCTCTAAGATGCTCTCAGGGGCGCCTGGATACCCACACACACACAGGCACCATCCTCTGTGGGGAGATAAGATGGTCTCTAAGAGACTGCATGCCCACGCAGGTGCTGTCCTTTGTGGGTAATTGTCTGAGGTTCTCTAGGGGTGCCTGAACCCCCACACAGGCTCCATCCGCTGTGGGTAACTGTCTAAGATGCTTTCAGGGGCACCTGGACGCCCACACAGTCGCCGTCCTCTGTGGGTAACTGTCTAAGATGGTCTCTAAGAGACGGGAGCCACACACAGGTGCCATCCTCTGTGGGTAACTGTCTAAGATGGTCCGTAAGGGACTGGAGGGCCACACTGGCACCATCCTCTGTGGGTAACTAAGATGGTCTCTAAGGGACTGTTATGCCCACATTGGTGCCATCCTCTGTGGGTAACTGTCTAAGATGCTTTTAGGGGCACCTGGACACCCACACAGGTGCCGTCCTCTGTGAGTAACTGTCTAAGATGGTTTCTAAGAGACGGGACCCACACACAGGTGCCATCCTCTGTGGGTAACTGTCTAAGATGGTCTCTAAGAGATGGGACCTGCACACAGGTGCCATCCTCTGTGGGTAACTGTCTAAGATGGTCTCTAAGAGATGGGACCCGCACACAGGTGCCATCCTCTGTGGGTAACTAAGATGGTCTCTAAGAGACGGGACCCACACACAGGTGCCGTCCTCTGTGGGTAACTGTCTAAGATGCCCTCTAGGGCTCTGGACTGCAGCCCGGAGTGGCTGGAGCTGGCAGAGGGTGCTGGGTCCCCACACATTTACTCTCGTCTGCCGCTGGATGCCAAGTTGTTGATATCAAATGGAGGATACAGGAGAGAGATGGCTTCTTTGGCCATCTTGCTGATGCTGCTCCTTTCAAAGAAAACCATTTTATTGTTGAATAAGCATTAAACTAAGATGAGATGCATGCTAAAAAATGGCTTAGACCAGTGGTTGGCAAAATCATTAGTCAACAGAGCGGCCAACCGCGGATTGCGAGCCACAGTTTGCCGAAGCCCTGGCTTACACAGACAGGAGATGGGTAGCCATGGAGATATAGCCCATTTTACACACTGTTCTCAAGAGAAACAACACCAAGTCCTCAAGGAAGAGGACTTGAGGCCACCATTCTACAAAGGGACACCTAAGTTCACCTGATAATGGGGATGACTATCTGAATCAGCTAATTGGCTGTACTCACAGGAAAAAGAAACTACACACGTTTATGGCCAGGGGTAGGTTTGCAACTTAGGTGGAGGTAGGTTCCTACCCCTCCCCAGAAACTGGAGACAAGGAGTCTATCTTCCTTGATGATTCGATTTCAATTTTTTTTTTAATTAAGAGAGAAAAGCATCCATTTGTTGTTCATTTATTTATGTTTTCATTGGTTTCTTCTTGTATGTGCCCTCACTGAGGACTGAACCGGGACCTTGGTGTATTGGGTTGATGCTCTGACTGAGCTGTCTGACCAGGGCTGCTGGGTACATTTCAAATAAACTGTACCCACGTTCTTGTGGTTGTAAGTGTAAATGAGTGACTTGGTGGATATGGTAACTTCTGTGCCCACAAATGTTGGTCTGGTGTGGTGAACACGTTGTTGAGAAAGGCATTTCTCGGTCAGAAAGGTGAATTAGCTTTTGCTAATTTCGTTTTTTGGACTATTCATAGACATTTCAAAAGTTTGCTGTAGTAAATGCTGTTTCCAACAGGAGAATTAACTACGTGTACTTTTTTTCCATCTGAATTTGCCTTTATAAAATATACATATAAACACACATACAAATACAAATTTTATTCTGAATCATTTGAAAGTAAATTTCAGATATCTATGTTAATCTTAGTGTGTATAGAAAGTAGTGTCAGCTCTAACTGGTCCTGGGTTCCATTCTGGTCAAGGGCTTATACTCAGGTTGTGGTCTTGATTCCCAGTAAGAGGTGTACAGGAAGCAGCTAATCAGTGATTCTCTCATCATTAATGTTTATCTCTTTCTTTCTCCCTTCCTCTCTGAAATCAATAAAAAATATATGTATTTTTTAAAAAGTAGTGTCAGGACTATTTCTACTATATCACTGTGCACTAGGGTTTCCCGTTTGTTTATAATTCTATAAATATTATGCTTATTTTCTGTTTTCCCCTTTCAGTGTGGCTGTTACTTATTTGAATTATGGTTTGATTCACTTGGTCTTGTGATTTTAGGGTTTGCGCCCAGACTTGTTGATTCTGTGAAAATGCGTTATCCTTGAGTGTGCAAAATATTAGCATGATGCTAAAAGCTACAACTGGAAGAATGCTCTCTGCAGAGAAGTGCCTTTATTCCCTCCTGCATTTCTTCTATCATCTTCACTTTGTCCTCACCAACTTCAAGGTCAGCAACCTCACTAGTCTCTCTTTATAATTTTTTAATTTTTTATAAAAATAAGGAGATACCTGTTAATTTTTTTTTCTTGAAAAGATATTCGCATATGCTTTGCTTTTTTACTCAACAGTATAGCCTAGCAAGCCCCGCATACTGGTTCATAGAGTCTCAATTACATAGTAGTGTCTTGTGTAAATGTACCAACATTTTGTCAACCGTCTGTGTGTGTGTGTGTGTGTGTGTGTGTCTGTGTGTGTGTCTGTGTGTGTGTCTGTGTGTGTGTCTCTGTGTGTGTATCTGTGTGTGTGTATCTGTGTGTGTGTATCTGTGTGTGTATCTGTGTGTGTGTCTGTGTGTGTATCTGTGTGTGTATCTGTGTGTGTGTCTGTGTGTGTGTGTCTGTGTGTGTGTCTGTGTGTGTCTGTGTGTGTGTGTCTGTGTGTGTGTGTGTCTATGTGTGTGCGTGTATGTGTGTGTGTGTATGTGTGTGTCTCTGTGTGTTCTTTTTTTGATAGAGGATGCAGGTATAGATGTCAACCACTTCTTAATATAAGGGTCTATACAGGATTATAAGCAATCCTGAATCCTGCTGGAATGAATTACTTTGTGGGCATATATTGCCATAATTGCTGGGCGTGATGTTTAGGGTAAATTTCTCCTTTTATAGCAAAAGTAAGCAAGCATATTACTTGCACAGAGCAAGATCAGGTGCAGGGAAGGCCTGCATAGTGCTCTCCACCTTTTCAAAATGTACAACAGCTCCGTAATCAATCCTGAGCAGCGATCTGAGCGAAAGAACCCGCAGGCACGGGGCTTCCGGTTTTGCCAGACTCGGGCAGATTTGCAGGCCTGTCCGAGGCTCACTGGGCCTGCTCCCATCTCTTCTCTGTGAACACTCCGCGGCTCCCCGTGAGGCTTGATTAGGTCTCCTCTTCTGTTCTCCTTCTCCCATCAACACACTTGATATTCTGCATTATGCTCATTGAATTTCTTGTCAGCCGCTCCTTCCTGGAGAGAAGTACGTCTTACTGAACTCGTAACAAATGCCTGCAGCTGTTTTGTGTGCTTTGGGACACAGAGAGGAATAAGGGCGGGTGAGAGGACAGGTGGCCTGCACCTTCTTTGTCTGAGTTTTACTATCTCTGAAGCAAGAGGCGTAATGCGAAGTAGTACATGTTAAAATCCAAATCATTCCTTCCTTCTCCTCCGTGGATTTAAGAATGGTTATCATCTCCTTGTTACCTATCCATCCAAGAGCATCTGAAACAAATAATTGAGCAACCTCATGGAGAGATGGGTTTTCACCTACAGATTTAGACTTCCCACGTCTTAATCTACACATTATAATAGGAAATATGTAAAAAGATCTTGAGCAGTGGTTCTCAACCTTCCTAATGCTGCGACCCTTTAATACAATTCTTCATGTTGTGGTGACCCCCAACCATAAAATTATTTTCGTTGCTACTTGGTAACTGTAATCTTGCTACTGTTATGAACTATAATGTAAATATCTGATATGCAGGATGTATTTTCATTGTTACAAATTGAACATGATTAAAGCATAGGGATTTATCACAAAAACAATATGTAATTATATATTGTGAAATATTTATTTCTAATGACAAATAAAATTTTGTCTTGAATCGTGGTGTAGCATGGGTAACCGTCTTCATATGACAACAGTAAACTACATGGCTACACTTTGCTACACCGAGGAGTGGTGTGTTGGTTCCTAAGACCATGGGAAATAAGTGTTTTCCCATAGTCTTAGGCGACCCCTCTGAAAGGGTCGCTTGACCCCCAAAGGGGTCGCGACCCACAGGTTGAAAGCCACTGATCTTGAGGTAGAAGCAATATTTTCTGATGTGGTTCTTATGGAAAGTTCATTGATGGTGACTTACAGGTGTCACTGATATGATCATTATTACCTGAAAGAACAGGCCTAACAAACTTCCATGGATTGTATTAGGGAAACAGATACATTATACATTCCAACTGCTTACGGATATAAAATATGGACCCTTTATTGTTAGAGGCTGTTTAAGCAAAATGTGGGTTACTGAGTAGAGAGATTCTACCGGGGTGGTGATTTACATAATTTTTTTCCAGACTGCCAATCACAGTGCCACCTGCGGTTGTAAGTGTCCATGAGTGACTTGGTGGATAGGGTAACTTCTGTGTCCACGAATAGTGGTCTGGTGTGCTGAACATGACTAGAGTAGCTCTTCCACATACAGTAGTACCTCGAGATACGAGTGCCCTAACATACGAGATTTTTGAGATACGAGCCGCCGAGCAAGCTATTTTTGCTTTGAAATACGAGCAACAGTTGAGATAGGAGTCATCGCTCGGATTGGCCGGCTGCACACGACCCACCAGTTTACCAAGACTGGAGCATCTCATAGTTTCCCACGCCTCAATGTTACAGAACGAATTAAACTCATATCTCGAGGTACCACTGTATACATTCTGCTAACTCTAGAAGGCAAGTTCCAAGAACCACTGAAACTTGGGGCTGTTTTTGCTCATCTTCCAAACTACATGAGTCATGTCTGTTCATGAGTGAATTCTCCACAGAAGAAAGACACCCCAAGAAATAGAGAAGGGGTATGGATCCCTGAAAACTTTATTAGAGCACTTGTGTCCAATGGAGTTGGTAGCAAACGATCCCGTAGCTCTTGAGTATCTAAGCCAACGTGTCTCCCACCCCCTCTTTAGTTCTATTTTATTCTACACACCTTTCTAAATTTAGTAGCCTCTTTAATTCATTACAGAAGGACATCTTATTTAAACTATCTTAGGCAAAATGAGTGAAAATCGAGGCTCTCCTTTGCTCGTTATAAACTTTTTCTAGCACTCTGACCTACTCTCCTAGATTTTCTGTTAAGACTTTTTGTGAAAGAAGAGATGAATAGAAGCGAGGTTAAAGAAGCAAAGTGGATATAATGTTAGAAAGTATTTGGGTCATGAATGAAGAGGCAAAGGGACAAAGTAATCATGAGAGAGACTGTCTAAGGAGTAGAAGACATGGGTTTTCATTCTGGCTCTGCTTTAATTTGTCTTGTGGAATTTAGTGGAAATAAGATTTATTTACTCAAATAAATAGGGGGGGTCAACCAGCCATTGATTCCAAATTAATTTCCAGAATTCCTTTAAAAACAAACAAAACTATCATCTATAAAGGTAACAAAGTTTTTGCCCTATTTTTAAAAAATGGATTTTCAGGCCTGGCCAGGGTGGGTCAGTGGTTGAGCATTGACCCATGAACTGGGAGGTCAGAGTTCAGCTCCGTGTCAGGGCATATGCCCAGGTTGCAGGCTCCATCCCCATTGGGGATTGTGCAGGAGGCAGCAGATCAATGATTCTCTCTGATCGTTGATGTTTCTATCTCTCCTTCTCCCTTACTCTCTAAAATCAATAAAAAAATATTTTTAAATTGATTTTCAGAATGATAAATATAATTGGGAAAGTTCCTTCCCAAGCCAAAGCCTCCTGATATTTGTGTTAATATGGGTGCTCTTATTTGAACTAAGCCTGGTAACTCTGGCTATGTCATGTAAACAAAGAGGTTATTATTTGTGGGTTGTATGTGCTTTTGATTAATACTACATTGATAGTCAATTATTATTTAATAAACTCTGTGGGTTTGGAAGCGCACAGCCAGATGGTCCTGTGGTTCCTGACCTTTATTTCCCCAACAGGGACCCTTCTATTATTTTCTTGTCTCTTCTGAAATAGTTCAGAACCACCTCAGGAAAAGGGTGTGCTATGGTGACCTAGAGATTGGAGTTTTGCTTCTCTCTTTAGAAATAACCAGGTGAGTGTTCCTTTGAACCTCAGTTTTCTCACCTTTAAAATGGGTTTGTTGTAACTACAGCACAGAATTGCTCTAAAGAACAAAAGAGGTTTCTGTTCGGTCCATCGTTGGTGTTGAATAAATCTTAACTCTTGCTTCAGCGCTAAGATATTTTGAATTTCTTTTCTACTTTGACTGTAGTACATTGCGTATCATGCAAAGCCATGGGCATCCAAAGGATTCAAAAAAAAAAAAAAGAGCGCTGATTTCTTGAAAACGGGTTAATCAAAACTTAGGCAGATTTAGTGAAGAACCACTAACGGAATTTGAAATGCATCCTAGACATGCTGAAAGACTAAGACACATCCTTCACAGAACAAGTACACTGGAGGAGAATGTCATGGATTAAGTAGTACTAAAATACCCAGCTGTCACAGACTGTCTAGGATGAGAACTTTAATTAAATGCCCTTTAATGAAGTGCTCGCATGTAAAATTCAAGAAAGCAAAGAGGGTCGGATCTAGTTAAAACCTTCAGCGTGTATAGCAGATTTGATGCGGAAATCGCACGAGTGACAGGGAGCTGTGCCCACGAGTCTCTTCCTCCCCATGAGACCACCTGTAACAAACGAAGACTTTGTCAGGGAGGGAGGAGGAGGGATGGGTTTTCTGAAAGGGAAATCCGATGGATGCTTCTTCTAAGATCTTAACTAGATGAAAAGCATATTATCGCCAGCCTACTTTCCTTGAAACACCTCAGTCTTTGTGTGTCTCACAAATCCTATCTAATAAAGAAGGAATATGCTAATTAACCATCACTCCATCACAAAGATGGCGGCAACCACAGCTAAAGCCAAGTTTCCATAAGGAGCCTTACGGAGTAATCAGCAGGGACCTGAAGCTATGCCCTCCCCCACGCCTGTGGGGCTTGACAGGGGACCTCAGGCCATGTCCCCGACCCAGCAGGGCTTGACGGGGGACCCCAAGGTGTGCTTCCTGTCCTGGTGCCAGGCTAGTGGACCTCGGGCTGCTCCCCCTGCCTCAATGCCAGGCTGGGGGACCTCATGCTGCACCCCCCCACTTGGGGGGACTTAATAGGGGACTTCAGGCCATGCCCCCACCTGGCAAAGCTTTACAGGGGACCCCAAGGTGTGCTTCCCGGCCTGGTGCTGGACTAGGGGACCTGAAGTTACTCCCCCAGCCCCAGCAACATGTGTAGGGACCTTGGCTGTACTCCCAGCCCCAGCACCAGGCCAGGGGACCTGAGGCTGTGCCCTCCTGCCTGGTGGGACTTGACAGGGGGCCTCAAGGTGCACCCCAGTGCTGGGTCAGGGGAACTCGGGCCGCACCCTGTGCCTACCAGGGCTTGACAAAGGATCTGAGGCTGCACCACCCCCCCTCGCCTGGCTGGGCTTGACAGGAGACCTCAGGCCATGCCCCCCACCCAACAGGGCTTGACGGGGGATCTCAAGGCACACCCCCCACCCTGAGCTGGGCTGGGGGACCTCAGGCCATGCCCCCGTTCTGATACTGGGCAAGGGGACTTGAGGCTACATCCCCTGTCCCTTGCCCAGCGGGGCTTGACACGGGTGGGACTGGCCAGGTCTGGATCTAGCCCAATGGGGGATTGGGTGGCCGGGTCTGGATCTCATGCAATTTTAAGGTGCATGTGGGCAGGGATTTAACTCTGGGCCCCATGGTGTGCCCCAAACTCTGACAGGAGGAAGGTTTTCATATATATTTTACTTTTTTTTCATCTCTGACACTTCTATTATAGAGAAAGGGCAAGTAACAATATTAAATTATTTCCTCTAATTAATTCCCTTTTAATGTTCATGAATTTCATGCACTGGGCCACTGGTTATTCATAACACATAAAAGCTTGCCCTAACTGGTTTGGCTTAGTGGACAGAGCGTCAGACTATGGACTGAAGGGTCCCAGGTTCAATTCTAGTCCAGGGCATGTACCTTGGTTGTGGGCACATCCCCAGTACGGGGTGTGCAGAAGGCAGCTGATGGATGTTTCTCTCTCATTGATGTTTCTAACTCTCTATTCTCTCCCTTCCTCTCTAAAAAAAAAAATTGATAAAATATATATATTTTTTTTAAAAAAGCTTTTGCAGCAAAATTTGGAAATAACTAAAAAAGTCCCTAAAGGTAAACATTGGGCTCTTTGTCTATATTGGTGGCTTACAACCAGGGATGGAGTTGATGTGCCTTCCAAACAGATGGACGCCTGTCAATGACATTGTTGTTTGTTACAATTAGGAGGAGAATGCTGCTGATGTCTAGTGTTTAGGACAGGGAAGCCGCTGAACAAATTAAGATGCATAGGATGGCTCTGTCTGGTTTGGCTCAGTGGATAGAGCATTGGCCTGCAGACTGAAAAGTCACAGGTTCGATTCCTGTCAAAGGCATGTATCTTGGTTGGGGGCGCATCCCCAGTGGGGGACGTGCAGGAGGTGTCTGATCGATGTCTCTCTCTCATCGATGTTGGTCTCTCTCCCTTCCTCTCTGTAAAAAAAAATCAATAAAATATATTTTTTAAAAAATAATAAAAATCAATGGGAAAATATCCTCGGATGAGGATTTGTCCAGTATCCAGATACCATTGATGACATGTGCACATAAGGAACTGATTGACATTGAAATTGGGACTCAATCCTTTTTCTTTTGCTCTGGTGGGTTTATTTCTAGCCTACAGGGGCAAGATGTTTTTAAAGACAAGAATCAGGGGGTAGGGGGAAGCGATGCAGAGGCAAAGAAGCAATGAACAGACTGTCGTGCTACAGTGGGAAGGCAGGGGAGGTTGGGGAGGAGGGGACTATAGGAGATCAACTGAAGGACCTGTATGCATGTGTGTATAGGCATAGCAAGTGGATACAGAGCAATGGGGAAAGGTAGCAGGGGGATGGGGGGACTGATGAGGGCATGTACTGGGGGGTAGGGAGGGCAATAGCGGGGGAAATAATTAATTAATTAAAAAAATTTAAAATACAAAAAAGAAAAAGAGAGAGATGCACAGGATAGCCTCTGACAACAAGTAATTTTCTAGCTCCAAATATTAACAATGGCCATTTTGCAAATCCCCAGTCAGCGTTCATTACTTTCTGTAGATCGAGGGTGTCAGGATCTCCCGATGTCTGAAGTGGGCATGCTAATGAAATCTTAGATTAAAAAAATAATAAAAAGATAGGCTGAGATTCTCTACAAGGTCATTCTCTGGTACAGAGCTTCTCATTTTTAGCCTTTTCTGTGTCTCGTCATAAATGTCATAAAACACATTTTATGAGTACAACTTTCCTAGTTCTGGATCTCTTTGTTCTGCCTTCCTCACACCAATCTCTCATCATCAAACTTTGAAACCTTCCCCAGCTCGGCCTACCTATGTACATACATTTTGTTTTACGTGCTGCCTGAGGATTTAGTTTCTATTGTAGAATGGGGGCCTGGCCTTCTCTTTTTTTTTTTTTTTTTTTTTTGAATCCAGCGCTGAAGAAACCCCGGCTTTAATTAAAATGATAGGATCGCCATTTAACGGCTAAAATACCTACAAGGACACAAGTAATAACCGCCCCGTTTTATGTGGCTTAGCGGGCTGTTTTATTGCAAGAATGCCTCTTATGCTCTTGGTTCGCTGGGAGAAAGAGGCACGCAGATTTTCTAAAAGATATGGATTCTGGATCTGACTGCTTCTGTGAAGAACAGTTAAAGGAGGTTAGGCACCTCTGGCTGAGAAAAAAAAGAAAAGAAATCGCTTTGTGTTTAAAAGTTTCAGAGAAGCATCGATTAGATGCTCAAACC